>JAFIDM010032562.1:0-16806 GCA_023159025.1 Thereuonema tuberculata | reverse complement strand
ATGTAATGTTTAGCATTTATTTTCTGGTGTAGGGGAAGATGATTAATTGAAATTTAAATTTTAATCTAGTATTCTAAAATTAAAGAGATATATTTTTTTTCTGGTTCTTCTCTCATTGCGTCACACACATACAGAGGAAGTGATAAGAGATATTTAACAACAATAATTTGAATGTAGCTCCCGTGGCCAATGGGTAAGACGTCTAACTTCGTATCATAAGGTTGCGGGTTCGGCTCCTGTCGGGGACGTTTCCTTGTAAAAATTATTTCTATTTTCATAGGAAATTAAAATTATTTTCCAAACACATAGGAAGTGCTATACGGAAGTACGTTAGACACAGACAGATTTGGAAAACTACGTAAGATTTGCCGTATTACGAGTAGAATGAATTTTTCAGATCATTCATTTTATAAATCTACTAATGAAAAGTAAAATAGCATGACTGTGATATTAATTTGCAATAAAAAATTAAGTAAATAAGGAATTTAATTTTGGAAATAGTTCTTTCCGGGGGCATTACTCCTTTTCAACAAATAATTTTTATTTGCTTAAGAAGCTACCATAAGAGATCTCTAAATCAAAATTGCTCTCAGTTGAAGATTTAAAATGGAAAGAGAAGGCGCATAATGAGAAATAATGTGCTTCAGTGTTGCAAAGCAACTTTACTATAGAAACGTTAAGAAAATTATATACTCTCCTTTTTGAGTGAATATTAATTTTCTATTTTTTAAATTTTTGCCACCGATTCCATTTACGTATTGATAGTTTTTTTAAGAGGTAAATAAAGTAATTCAGAATTTGGTTAGTTCAGAAATCATAGACTGCCCACAATTACCATTATTCTGTATAATTCGCAGATTGTTGGGGGTCATTTCTATCTCAGGCATCAAAATTTGCTTCGAAGAAATTTTAAATGGAAACTTTTAATTCTATATTTCAAAAGCTAATTTTCTTATTTGCGTCAACAATTAACTCATAAGAAACAAACGTAACGTGAAGAAATAAAATCATTATGAAATGAAAACTGATTTGCTTATGTGCAGAAATTTATAAGCCAGTCTTTGGTTTTTCATTTCTTAATTTAACTTATACTTTTTAAAAACTTATCTAAATATGTAGTTTACAATTTTATCAAGAAAATGAATAAAAACTATAAAACTGAATTTCGAAACTTGAATCGCAAAAATTTTCCTACTTAAACTTGACATCAAATAAATGGAAACTAGAGAGTGAGAAATCTTCGAGAGGTACAGACTAGTGCAAGAAATGAGATACAATTCTTGAAAGAAGAGTACTGTTAAGGAGAGCATCAATTTTATTAATTATATTCTATGTTAAAAATGGGGTGTTTCTCCAGAAAGCGTTAATTTCTTGATATATATAGCAGAGGCAATTTTTTTAATTTTCTTGAAACATCAAGAACTCGATTTGTGTAATTAACGTACTTTATCAAAAAATAATAATTAATCAAGAAAGAAAGATTTTACGTGTGCAGATTATTTTAAATAAATAAAGAAAGAAATTAACACACAAAACTAAACTGGATGAAACATATATATTCACAATTAAAAAGAACCGGTTTAGCTATATACAAATACCTTCCTCAACTAATACAAAAATCAATGAACTGGTGCTTAAATACAGTCAAAGCTCGAAACATGAGCTATAATTAACCAATGAAATAATTTAGAAGACGAAGCCAATGAGATGAGAAGCTACCATCATGACGTAACAGTTACTGCTGCGTACCCCTCGGAACCGTCAGCCAGGTAAGTTTACGTCATCAACCTCGAGCTGTCGTCTGCTTCCTGCCACTAAAACATAAAAAAAAAAGAAAAAAAAAAGAAATTAATATAGAATATAATTACTCTTTTTATTACAGAACATAATTACAGAAAATCCTCTTTCTTTTAAGATCGATTGCATAACTATGGCTGTTTTCAGAGCGTTTAGCCTTTAATATTGAAATTGAAACAATCAAAAAAATTTTTTAGCCAATGATTACCCTGAATTGTTTATAGATAATCACAGAAGAGCTTTTCATAAATTTTACCATAACGATAACATTTCCTCTAATGTACAAACTACATATACATCCATACCATATCATCAGCAATTGTTTAATAGTTTGAGAAATTTACTTCGACCTTTTCAATTCATGTTAACATCTCCTTCTAATAATATACTTTTGCGCTTCTTATCGTGTAAGGCTGTAAGCCAAAGCAATCTTCCTATCCCTCTGAATATAAAGGAGTGGTTTATGCTTTGAAATGTACTCAAGGGGACTGTTTTTATGTTGGGGAAACTCGACAGAAGCTAAAAACACTTATTCAACAGCATATTGCCGCTTTTAGGAACAAGGACAAAAATTACAATACTTATACGCACTCCATTGCGGAGAATCATCAGGTGGACTTCAGCAATCCTTCAGTGCTCTTTATTGAACACGATCATTTTAGAAGAAAATGTGTTGAAACATTATTTATCATCACTGCTATCGGATGCTATAATGAGACTCTATCGGTTCAAACTATTGCTGAATATGTTTTTTTTTTGTAAAAAAGAGTAATTATGTTCTGGATTAGTTTTTTTTTCTTGTTTTTATGTTTTAGTGGCATGAAGCAGACGACGGCTCGCGGTTGTAACATCAACTTACCTAGCTGACGGTTTCTAGGGGTACGCAGCAGTAACCATTACGTCATTATGGTAGCTTCTCATCTCATTGGCTTCGTCTTCTAAATTATTTCATTGGTTAATTATAGCTTATGTTTCGATCTTTGATTGTATTTAAGCACTAGTTCATTTATTTTGTATCAGTTGAGGAAGCTATTTGTATATAGCGAAACCGTTCTTTTTAATTGTAAATATATATGTTTTGTCCAATTTAGTTTTGTGTGTCAATTTCTTTATTTATTCGTTTATAATAATTAATCAATCATACACTCAAAACTTTCACGCTATTCTTACAATAACCCTTTTTGAGAGTTCATTCCATGAATTCATTCTTTAAGTATTTCTGTAGCTAATGTCTAGATAGAAAAAGCACATTTTTTGATTATTTTACGAAATCCAAAAACTCTTTAAATAACTACAAAGAAAATCAGTTATATTACAAACAAAATAGATCTAGAAAGGGTACGATAAAGTATTAAGATATTAATTTCCTTTAAGGTAGTTATCAGTATGAAGCAAAGAATGTGCTTCTGAAAGGTTTCGAGGCTACGAAAGTCAAATGCAAAATCAAGGAACTACAGATCCCATGTTCTGAAATCGTTTAATTTCCCAACAGTGATTTTGGTTACAGCTGCATGAGTTTAGCTATTTTTGAACTACGACGGCTGATTTATATTTTCTTGAAAACTTGCCTAAAATGCGCTAGAAAATTTACCATTTAAGTTGCAGCGCGATGAAAATAACACTGTTTCACAAAAGACAATGGCAAATCTCATTTTGCTCTCGTTGAATTCGCGATTACAAATGCCATTCGGCGACCAAGAAGTTGATTTTACAGAGTTTTTGTTTTGCTATTAACTTTTTAACTCATCTAGAGCAGAGATAAAGAAAGAAGAAGACTGAGAGAAGAGAAGGTAGTGAATAAAGTTGTGAATGGAAACGTCAAACAAAGGACATCCAGATTTCAGCGTGAACTTAGCAATACGTTTTCAAATAACTTTTTTCCCGGCACAAAGAGACGGATCGCACATTTTGCAATTAAGACATTAGAAGACTAGAAATAATATTGTAAATGAGACTTCCGTCAAACATGTGAACTGAGCAATCAAAGAAGAAAATACTTAGATAAGCTAGAGACGGATGAGAATTGGATGGGAAATGAATGGATTTTGATGTCCATCACTTTCCATCGGTTTCCCAGGGCCATCCTTTTTGCATCAAAACTTCACGAGAAGCTCATTTACCCAGAATCTTTTGCCTCATTTCGGCAATACAATAAAAGTTTATTTTAAACAACTAAAAATAATTTTTGAAGTATTCTAAACATAAATTGAAGCTATTTAACGTGCAGATATAAAAGTAATAAAACGATCAGATTGGACTGTGAAAAAAAAGATTTTATAAAAATACAAAAAAAAAAGTGACAGTTTCGAAAGCCTGTCAATAGTTAAATATAATTGAAGAGGTAATATCTTGTAAAAACAATGTTTTTATCTTATTACTGTGAATAGTTTATCAGCCATCCACTATGTTTCTATTGTAGACGTTAGCAGTAGTAGTTCGATGGATCCGGAAATACATTTACAAATACATTACAAGTTTTCAGTCATTTATAATTGAAATTAACTGAAGACTATAATTTTTCAAATTCCATAAATTTTGTGTAATAAATTAGAAGAATTTCCATCCAGCTAGAAGTTATTAGTTTTGGTTGTATGTTTCATCATCGTGGCGCTGCTCGCCATCAAACATCCATCCAGTCACCAAAAAATACAACAACTTAACGAATTCCCATCTATCTAAAGCCGGCCTTAATCTTATCCAGGTATTAAACTAGGATTTAAGTATTTCAGTCCGATTTCAACAACGTAGTGAAGAATAGCTGCTGTAAACCAAAAGTTTGAATTGAATAATAGCAGCTTTAAAGCTCTTTAACCTTAATATGCTTAATCTAAGAACATTAGATCTAACATAATAATGATAAGACTGACAAAAAATTAGTTTCCCAGCAAATCATTATATGGTACTCACATAAGAAAGAGTGTTTTACAACGACGGGGTTATCGAATTATAAAGAAGATAGAAAACAGACATTAAAACTTTATTGAACTAAAAAAAAAAGGACCATTTCAGTTTTTAAATGATCGTGAAATACTAATTCAAAAAATTACACGTAAAAATGGTTTAGAGGGATTATAGTTTATTTATTCTGTGGATATGTACTGTAATTTTAATAAAAATAAATTTATTTCTCAAAACCTCCACCCCTCACTTAATACAGACATACAACCTTTGCCTCTTGTTCTCGACAGCTATTCACGATGTCCATGGACATACTCTTCCATCTTCAGCACAAAGATCTCTTGAGAGAGGTGGTGCTTATGTCCGGTTTATAGCAACCCTACACCTTCAACTTTAACCATACGAGTAGTGTAAGAGGTTTAGATCTGGTGGTGCAGACGGCAACTCAATGATTAGAATGAAACCAGAAACTTTGCCTGTCATGAGGGGTTTTGCTTTTTTTTTGGGCTGGAACGGAGTCCTGCCGAAATATCCATAGAACAAAGATCGATTTGTTCACCTTGACAATTGTAGAATCTCATTTAGAAAAAACTTCTGCTAAACGACAACTTGGATAACGAAATGGAGTTCCGATTTGTTGACCTCTGCCCATTCATTATAAAACCTTGACTGTTGTCTGTCAGAGATTAGCACTGCTTAGTGGAAAATTTTTAATAGATTTGGCACGATCTTTGTGCTTGTTGAACTTCTCTTCCACCGTAAAACTTCTCTTCCCTTTTCATCTGTAAAGAGGATACTTTTTACAGTGAATAAAAAACAGAGTTGATAGTAACCAGTAACATTCACACAAGGATGGAAATGTAGACTTACGATGGTGACCATGCTTGACCCCATTCAATATGTTTGTATTGAATAATTACAAAAATTACCTTATCTGGATCTTGATAAAAATTCTGTATTACCATGTTCTTAAATTTTACCGATTATTTTTTTTCTTTCTTCTTTTTTTTTTTATAAAAAGCAGAACATACCGTGTTCTTAAATTTTATATCATTTTCTAAGAATTTAAGGCAGGTAGAGCGGATTACTGTAAATTATCTAAGTATATATTAAATCCTCAGTAAATATGCTTGATAAATACAAATTTATCTTGATGTAGAGTTTTTGTGTTATTTTTGAAAAAATATTAATCTATTTTTTGCTTAAATAATCAAATAAGGTGTACTGCTAAGCTTATCAGTTGTATTTGTCATAATAACAAATTTATCCTCTAACTTGAGTTGTAGAATTGCAATATTTAGTGGAGAGTCGCACGCGGCGAGTCGGAACCGTGGCGAGTCGGGCTTTGTAGCGAATCGGCCGTTGTACCTGACCCTTTTTTCCCAGATCTTATTTGACAGCCTCTGATGGTTTGTCTCGAGACGTTCATTCGCAGTGTCATTTTCTTTTGGACGCGGTGCGGATTTCTACGAATTCTGATTGTCAGTGTTTTGCTGTTCCGAGGGCGACCATTTCTGCTACGATCCTCAAAACTTCCCGTGTACTTTCCTTCCTTCTTTTCATCGACTTTGGCCAACTATGGACCACGGGCTAGCCCTACCTGACAACGTCAGAGAAAGGCTAGGAAATTCAAGAAGGGGGACAAGATTTCCCATCTCGTCCAGAAATAACCTTGAGATAGTAAGTCCCAGGGCAGAAACGGACGAAACACAGAAGAAGAAAGAAACAGCCATGCCCATGCCAGGATTCGAACCCAGGTTCCAACACAACAGCCACACAGCAGACCGGCGTCTAGATCGCTCGGCCATGCAGGAACGGCCCCGTGTAATTTATGGTAAGATAAATCAATTTCTTAATTCCTTTGTGTTCTTCAACTGCCAAAATATTTTGAGATTGATTAACCCGTTTTTTAAAAAATAATATTATACAAGGTCTCTTTCTAGGTCGATCATTGTGAAGTAAAAATAAAATATTCGAGAAGTTGTTTTAACCGTTTTCCTTAAAATCGAAGGAAGAATAAAATGCGGATGTGAGCGTAAACGTACATGTGCTCTTGAGACGAGATATTTGAGTGAGCAGTTATTAATATTTTGAAAGCAGGCACATATATATTTTAGGCAGGCACATTTTTAAAAAAACTATTTAAAAAAAAATACAGAATAAATGTTTGTAAGCTTTCACACTGCTTCTAAAACACAATTATGAAGGTAGCCATGTGGAGCGGGTTTCGAAATTTTTTCTATTATTTTCAATGTGGTTTATAATATTTCTTAAATGATTGCCTATTTAAAATATAATTTATAATTCACATATCCGTTATATATTTCAACTTTATATTTATGTATATTATAATATGTATATTTATATACTAGAGTTGTTTTATTTGTTAACTCACATAGTTTGAAAAATAAGATTCAGTTTAATAAATTCCTTGGCAGCTTTTTTTGATATTTTTTCCCCATCGAGTAAAATTTCTAATTGAAAAAAATACTGCTGGAAAATTTTGATCTTTCATTAGCGATTATTCACAATTAATTAGCAAAGTTATGAACACAAAGGTTTTACCAAATATGAAAGAAGATGACGATGAACAAGGAAATAGACGTAATTTAGCATTTGCTTAAGTAGTTTCTACAGAAGGTAGAAGTAATTGCCTGAGATCATTCAATAATTAGCTACCCCTCTTCATCAAAATTGACTATTTCATATTTTTGATTAACGCGACATTTCACATCGTTAAGGAATTTAACTCAAAAGTACTGTCAGCACATTTATTGCTCAAGTTCATTATTTCTGTCCATCATATAATTTACGATTGCAGTAACCAAGTTAATGTCGGGGTATAGAAAAAAAGAAAAGACTCGTGCAAAATTAGCTAACATATCAGTTTGGAAGAGGATAACAATTTAAACTGACTGCCAAGAAAGAACAAGTAAATTAGAGGCTTTACTCTTAATTTTCACCTAATTGCTTTCCGTTGACAGATTTCAAAGGCGAAGGCGTCGACCGGGCAGACGAGCAAACAGTTGAAATCACCTTAAATTTTATATATATTAACCTTAGATTATCGAGCCCATTAGCATTTCATTAGCCTAAATATTTATTATTTATTATCTATAATTTTGCTTGAAATTGACATTATTAGTTTCTTTTTCCCTTTTTGTCAACTTTTAATGACTATCATTACTTATTGGCAATTTTAGATGTGTTTTCAAATTTTTGATTTGTTTTCCTTTTTTTTATTAAAGAAATCAACCTTAATAACAACAAAAAAAAGGCTACTTACACTTTCGAAGATTTTTAAATGTTGTAATTTTTTTATTAATAATAAATTGTTTCAATAAGTAAAAAATAAATAATATGTAATTCTAAAAGATAGTCATTTTGCAAACCTATTTTAGCGTAAATTGATTTGTTCGATTTTTTTTTTCTGGATGATTTATTTATTTGGATATTTTATTTTTGTTTATTTGAATATCTATTTTATTGAATACAATCTTGAGAAATCTTGAGAAAATATTAAATAAGGACTACAGTAAACCAGATCTTATGGACTACTACTTCGATAAATGTTCACTATCACATGGAAAGATTTCATAGATTTTTTTTCATGGATGGGGATTTGATTTCTCCAGTGTGTTCATTTTGTAAGTTTTGTTGAAAGAACTCATTATAGTATTCATGCATTTCATTAGAAAGAATTTTGTATTAAATACAAAATTAAATAATAAGTTTAAATAAGTAGATAATTAAATAAAAATGAAATGAAAATTTTAACAGAAAAATAACTTTCTTTTACACAACTTGATGTTATTTAAGATATTCTAGAAAACTGTTTAAAAATTGTATAAAAAATAATTTTATCACGAAAATTATCGATTATGTCAAATTAGAAAAATTTAATTATTGCACTAAAAACAGAAAAAAATGCGTGCTTTAGTTAACAGAAAAATTAGCATGCTTTAGTGAATTGTAAGGAAAAAAATATCATATTCGTTATTCTCAGGAATTTCTAGGATTTGTTTTTTCATCAAACTTCTGGAGTAATTTAAAATCAAAAAGCAACTTAAATAACATTTTATATATCCTACAAAAATGTTTGAAAAGTGGCTTTTTTAAGTGACTTTCAATTCTTAATTCAGAAGTTCCAAATTGATATGATATTCCAAATTGTTATGAATGCAGGGTATTGTTTTTCAAAGATATTGACGAATACCCCGCAAATACAAATCAGTAAAAAAATGTTCAATAAGCAATTGGCGGAAATGTGTCTTTATCTCTAACAATCGGTAAGTGAGCTTAGGGACTATTTGATGACGAGGAAGGAAAACAATGCGTTATGTAATTGTTCTGTTTCAACATACAGCAGTATCGAGCCATTTGTGCGAGGATAGTCATTGGTATAAACTTTCACCAAAATTTATTGTGAAATGTGTTACTAAAAATTCAAAGAAAACAAAGTAGTGACATCGATTAGTAAACCAATCACAAAGCTTCGCAACGGCTTCTGATACCTATAACAAAATATAATAATGCTATATCAAAGTTAAACCATAACAGTTTCCAGAATTGTTGAATTTTGTTGAATTACTGCTTTAATTTCTTTATTATAAATGTGATTGCTTCAATGCAAGAGGCGCAATTGTTTATTGTGATTATTATGATTGTTATGATTGCTGCTGAACTATATTATAAATGTGATTGTTGCGAATGCAAAAGGCGCAATTCTTGGGATTGTTGTGATTGTTGCGATTGTTGCTAAAGATATTTTAATGATATTTGTTCACAGATGGACGATTAAAGTCAGGTTATAAGGCTTCTGATCCTTATCAGAAGCCTAAAAACTGCTATTTTTAAGAAGTTTTTTTTTTAACGTGTGTAAAAGAATCTATTTAAAAAAAATGTAAATACACAATACACAAATACAATTTAAAATCTTTAAAAACACATTAAAATTATTTACATAAACATGTTTCGAGTTGCCGAAATGCATCTCTTTATCAATATGAAAGTTCTTTTAGTAGGAGTGATTTTTTTTTTTTTTTTGAACAGGAGACCAAGTACGTTACACACAGGCACCGTACCCCCGTAGCCATCTAAGCCAATCATCTTCAAATACCAATGCAACAATCCTGAAACAAAAAAAGCGACACCAACCGTCGATCAATGGAACTTCGGCGATTAGACCACAAGCAAGAACCTAGAAAGCAAAACAAAAAAAAACCTAGAAATTAAAACAAAACAAAAAAAAACCTGAACGAAAGAAATTGCTGTTGTATGAATATAGTTGCATAACTGCTAGCAGTATGAGTTTCTGTGGATGAGTTTCCTGAAATGTCAGACATGCATTTGATGTAGTCTATGGACTAGTTCACAGAAAATGCACATGACGTATGTTGGCTGTACTACAGCCGCATACCTCACTGTACAACATTTGTTGACGTAAATCGACGCCTCGAAGACTTGAGCACAGGCAAACAGTGGAAGACCCAAAAATAGTACAACACTTGAAAGAGCAAATCCAATTCTTAACACGATAGCCGTTGATTCAGGATTAAATATGTAATTTTCTTTAAGTTACCGAAATTTTTTTTTTTTTTTTTTTTTTTTACAATTTGAAATTTGTTTTTTTTTTAGAAATGTATAAGAAAGTATTAAAATTATTGTAAAACTTAATTATAAAAATTATGAACCAAAAATGGATCGTTCATGAAGTATTCTAGTAGCGTGAATAAGCCACAGCTATTGTTATGCTGGAAAGCAGTTTATTACATAGGCCTGCATTTTTTCGGTTGCATCATGTTTTCAAGTTTTGATGATGGATTCTTATGTATGTTTGTGCGCGAAATCCAAAAATGACCTTAGTTTCTGTCCATCACGTCAGATTTTTTTGCAAATCTCAATTTGTCAAAATGTGTTATATATCGAAAAAAAACCCACAAATATAAGACGTACTGACATATTTAAATACATAGGAAATGCTGGTTTATGATTAAAATGAATCATTTTCATAGGGCGGTCTTTACACTTAAAAGAACGGTACGACAATTAAAATTTGTTCTCCAGAAAATTAAGTACGGCGATCATAAGTGGATCAGGTGTTGTGATCTCAAAGTAATATCGATGATCCTTGGACAGCAAGGCAGGGACACAAAGTTTCCTTGTTTTTTTATGTGAGTGGGATAGCAGAGACAAGGAAAATCATTGGAAACAGAAAGATTGGCCACAATGAGCTTCATTGGAACCTGGAGTAAAAAATGTGCTCCAAAAACCTCTCATCGAGTCGACGAAAGTTCTCCCTCCACCTCTACATATTAAATTAGGCTTGATGAAGCAATTTGTGAAAGCCTTTCCAAAAGATGGTAAATGTTTCCAGTACATTTGTAACAAATTTCCAGACTTGTCAACTGCAAAACTGAAAGAAGGTGTCTTTACGGGTTCGAACATTAGAAAACTTTGCAAAGATGGAAATTTTGAAAAAGAAATGGAAGTTGCTGAAAAAGAAGCCTGCGTCGCCTTTAAAGACGTAGTAACCAAGTTTCAGGGCAACAAGAAGGATCTGAATTTCAAGTCTATCGTTTGAACTATGCTGCAGAAGTACCAAAATGTAGGCTGTTCCATGAGTTTGAAGGTTCATTTCCTACATTCACATTTGGACTACTTTCCTGAGAATCTGGGTGCTGTTAGTGAAGAGATGGGTGAGAGATTCCATCAGGACATCAAAGAAATGGTAAAGCGTTACCAAGGAAGATGGAATACTGCAATGATGGCGGACTATTGTTAGATGTTGCACCGAGATGATCCCAGAAGAGCACATATATGGAAAAGCCTGAAACAGAGTATGGCTAGTCCAAAGAAACGTCGACACAACGACTAAAATCGTTAGTGTTTTTTATTTTCTATATTCTATTATATTATTTCTATTGTAAGCCGCAAAATAATACATTTTATACGAAACAAACCTATTTCACTCTGTCATTAAGTCTCATATTTGTGAAAATTTTCGACATATACTACATTTGGCAAATTGCGATGTGATTGAAAATAACTAAGGTCATTTTTGGATTCAGCACACAAACATACATAGGAATCAATCATTAAAAGTTACAAAACAGAACCATCGCAGGCTAGTGTTATTGAATAAAGAGTGTTTTGGTTGTTTTGTTTTATAAAATGATATCGAGAGGTGATTAGATTTTAAGCTGGTAACCATAAGTTACCATTGGATCCTTCTTTTGAGAAATAAGGTAGGTGATCCAAAGGTGGCCATATTTATGCTTTGCTGATTTTTTATAATTTATCGGTTGCGGGAATATAAAAAATCCAGGGGTCATCACCCTGAATCTTCTCTAAGCAAGATATATTGATATTGTTTTTCTTAAAACGTATTTAGTTTGTTTTACAGTTATTTTATTAAAAAGTTACTTCCGGGCCACCTTCGGAGCAGGTGAACCTAAGGTGGCCCACATATTTATTTTGTTAAAAATTATATTTTCCAGGGATTGAAAGGACATTTAACACTTTATGACTAAATTCAGTATTTTATAAGCTTCTAGTTTTACATGCCTAAAGTCCTAATACTAAATATTCGTACAAAATATTGAGGGAAAAAGTCTTTCAAAAAGTACACTTAAAATTTTTGATTCTGTCGCCTTGTGTAAGTCTTTCAATCTGAGTCAATGCAAAAAGTACACTTGAAATCTTTGATTTTGTCACCTTCTGTAAGTTCTTCACACTCCTCGTGGACATATCTTAAACATTGGGTGCACAGACTCATGTCAATTATTTTCTCCGTTCCCAAGCTGGTCAGGTTGGCGGGCCACCTTGTGTACACATCTCAGCACATTGTTTTCACAAATAAACAATGTCATTACCATGAAATTCTTAAACTGTGACAATACATCCTGAATGAGTAGGACCGAACTATAATAAAATATACAACAACTTGCGTTTAACAAAACTTTACACGATTAAATTTAATTTATTACTTACCGGAAAGTAAGAACAAGGATGCACAAAAAAAAATTTCTTCTCAGTAATGACCGACGTCTCGTCGAAATGGCTTAGTTTTCAGTAGCCAGCGCTAGAGTGCGACAGCTATCAAGTAGCAGGTGCCATACACCGACTATTTTGTGTATTACTATATTATATAAACAGATGGCCGCCTTGTGCACTCTAGCCACAAATTTGGGTCACCTACCTTATTTGTTTTTCTATAAACATGTTAGTAGATTTAAGCCAATATTTGTTTATTCAAATTATCGTAGAGTTTTCCTAATTCTCTTATACTGATATTTGAGCAGAAGGAATTAGGTTGTATTTATCAAAGATGAAGCAATAGGAATAGGCTTAATCGTAACATCATCTTTGGAACCGAAATTTGGCGGCCAAGTTAGGTTGAGTTCTTACAAAGGAGGATCGTATGGATGATGACAACCTTGTGAAACTGATGGATATCTGCAAGCAAGGGAAGAACTTCTTAGTGATGATCTTCAGGAAAAAACTAAGTGTCTTTTTCTTGTTTGAATAGAGGAAGAAAAATCTGAGTGACATCAGCTTAGTGCATCGAACTGGTATGCAGTTATTGCAAGGAAAAACATAGACTCAGTTATATAAAGTACTGAAATAAACCACTTCTCTATCATATCTTCAGAAACATCAAATCTATATTTCAACCCAATGACGGGCCTTCTTCAGGATAAAATATAAATACAAAATACAGTAAAGATAAAGAGAAAGAGAAAAGAGAAAATATATCTTCTTTCGAATATAAAGTAATAATAAACCCGTCATTGGGTTGAAATATAGATGTGATGTTTCTGAAGATATGATAGAGAAGTGGTTTATTTCAGTACTTTATATTTTGAAGATTATGAATTTATCGTGATGATGTGATAGACTCAGTTAATTTTATTTAACAAGAAACATTTATAAATTGTAATCTATATATTTGTATTTACTTATACAATTATCTAAGTGAACTAGTTTTTTGATCTTAAAACATATTAAGGTGTTTATTCAGAACAAGAATAGTGTTATTCAATTGCATCACATATATGTTACCTTAGTATTTATTATACTTATGGTATTTGTCGTTGAATAGTTATTTTTAGTAGCTTACACTATTCATTAATATTCATTTGACATAATATTTATACATATATGCAGAAGTGATTATGTGTTTATAAAGCTATTAGGGGTAATTGAACCTTTTATTACACTTTTGAAGAAAGTAAATTTAAGCAACTTATTTGTACATGTTATCCTATTTTTTTGTTGTATTTGTTTAAGGATAAACTTAATAGTAGAAGCTTTTTTTTTACAGATTGACACTTGATATCAATTTTTTTTTAAATACTTATTACATTAAATATTCTGCTGAGTTACTTTTACGAAAATTTCTTTACTATATTATAGTTTTAAAAGAATCTTGTAATAGCAATATATAGTCACACTAATTTTAAATATTATTATCAACAAAATAATAGGACAATAGAATGGCGAGAATAGAAGACATTTCGCATACAACGATTTGGAAGGTACTATGTATATGAATTCTCGAAAAGACGGAGAACATGACAAAGCAACCTTTTGAAGAATATAAAAAAACTCCAACTCGTAGAAAAAAAATCGTCTAACATGGGAATCAGCCGAGAAACAGAAACAAGTTGAAGCATATAGGATGCCTTGGCTTTTTTCCTAGAAGCTGACCATACAATGCACCCGTAACAGCTGTTATGGATCGGAGTCAAGAACCTTTAACCTAATATTGTGGTGTCCATCACGGCTTAAGGCGGGTCCGAGGCGGGCAGCAAAGCCGGGTTTCGGCTACCAAAATATGTGGTGTGTTTCGTGGTGTCTGGTTCGTGGTTAAGTAAAGGAGGCTTAGACTTGTTGGATCTGCAAATGTTTGTTTTTTTACAGCTAACATCGGTATTTATAGACTATATACAAAAGGATTTGATTGGTTGTGGCATTTACAAAATGATTGGGTGCTTTAAATGACATGTGATCACAACGGGTTTTTAAACCGTTGTGATTTAAATAAAAGTGAATTAAAAGATGCCACAACCGTTAAAATTCAAAAATAAACAGATCAACAGATAATTACAGAGAAATTGAATAATAGAGATTAAAATACAGAAAACGGAATAACTAGAATACACAATGATAAAAACTATGATACAAGTATATAAAAATCACTACAATTATCTCCCTTCCTAGATTTTTCGTCCCCGAAAAATAAAAACAAGATATGGCCAAAAGAATATATATAAAAACTGAGCTTCATGAAAATAAAATTATTTACAACTATTTACAGGAACAACTTTTTACAAAACGAACTATTTACATTGCTTCACCATTTTTGAT
The DNA here is from genome assembly GCA_023159025.1 of Thereuonema tuberculata. Lineage (NCBI taxonomy): Eukaryota > Metazoa > Arthropoda > Chilopoda > Scutigeromorpha > Scutigeridae > Thereuonema > Thereuonema tuberculata. The sequence continues at coordinate 1,740 of JAFIDM010032562.1, read as the reverse complement.
CCGGGTATTTTTAAAGCACAAATTCAGAAATTATTTTTAGATTAAAAATTACACAAACTTTTCTGAAGTTCTACTGTTCGGAAATGTTCACTAAATTACACAAATTTTACTTAAGTTCTATTGTTCGGGAATGTTCACTAAAATTAAAAGTAATGGCCTTTCACCCATGTGAGTACGGAATGAATGGATCGGCGGTCGAGAGTATTTGGCGCCGGTTTGAGACTACACAATGGTTCGGAGATTACGAAAATGGCGTCTCCCATGACGGTTTAACGGAAAATCTTAGATCGGATGCGGCAATTTTAAAAGTGAGGTTCGGAGAGTCGACTAGACGTGTTCTTCGTGGTTGAACACCAATTCGTAGGCTTTGAGCACTGACTAGGCACAAAACGGCGTCATTTTGCGGCGGGACGGGGCGGGAAAACTCCGACTCGTCGTCTGAGCGGCGGTTAATTTTGGCGGCAGATGTTGGCATGATGGCTTCGGAAGGGGGATTGGCTTCCAATCGGCCTGAGCAGCGTCGTTGAAGCGGCGATGAACTCCAAGGAGGGCTTCTGGCATTGACGGCGGCCGATGGATGGGTGGAAGGACGGCCGGCGATCTTTAGCGGCAGTCTATGCTTGGCTGTCGGCAGGGAACGCATCGTTCATGCTGCTTGGGTCCAAGGACGGCCTGAAGTTTGCTACTGTAGGCGCTCAGCGGTGGAGCTGGACTTAGGTTGGAGATGGAGGTCCGTGCATCCGCTACATCGTGGTTCGTAGCCGGGCGGGCCTCAACGGCGTAAACTCTACTTCCGGACCGGTAGCATCGTGGCTTGGAGTGGGTTCCGAGACGGCTCGAAGCCGGGTGACCCCGATACAGCAAGCGGGATCCGAGGCAGCAAAGCCGAGCTTCTCGGCGAGCCCGATGGAGCTTGAAGCGGGATTCTCGGCATCGTCGATGTCCGTGCATCGGCTGGTTTCAATAGCGGCGGGACAGTCACATTCGTTGCGGGAATATCAGGGATTACGGCGGACTTCCGAGACAGCTCGAGGCTGGGTGAGTTCGATACAGCAATCGGGTTTCGAGCACCAAAATATGTGGTGTCCATCACGGCTTAAGGCGGGTCCGAGGCGGGCAGCAAAGCCGGGTTTCGGCTACCAAAATATATGGTGTTTGTACTTGTAGTACGGGACCGTGCTCTTAATAAGTGAATGTTTGTGTGCTAGTTGTTGATGAACGATCGATGCTACATGATTGTGTCGGTGGAGGTAGTCTGTTTGAGAGAGAAGGGGACAGCCTGATATTACATGGTCGATCGTCTCATGCGTAGTGTGGCATATCCTGCATTTGTCGTCATGTGTGTTGGCATCGTGTAGAATGTGTTTCTTGTAGTTGCGTGTGGTGATGACTTGATCCTGTATTGCGATCACGAACCCTTCGGTCTCCCCAAACAGCTCACCACTCGTCAGCCATCTGTTCGACGCTTCCATGTCGACATGAGGCTGGCTGAGTTCGTGATGATGTCTGCCATGGAGTTCCTTACGAGCCCATGATTCACGCAGCTGCTGAGTGTGGGTGTCAGGGGTGGTGAGTGTTGGAGAAGAGTTTTCGAGGTTCAGGGGTGTGAGGTGTGTTTCAGCCTTGACAATGGCTGAGTGAAGTGAGCGACCTTAGAGGAGACATAGCCAGGCTCACACAATACTGTGCAGGCAACAAAACAAAGAAACTTATGTCCCAGGTTAGAAAGATATTCAAGTA
>JAFIDM010032561.1:0-44552 GCA_023159025.1 Thereuonema tuberculata | reverse complement strand
TCTTCAGGCCAAATACCTGTATCATATATCATATTGATCAAATTTGTTAATCTACTTATTGTATCTTTTCCCAAGTTCTTTAGTGCCTCAGATGGTATTCTGTCGTATCCCATCGCTTTCCTTTCCTTGAGGTCTTTTATTGCTTTTTCCACCTCCTCCCTCAATATCTTTGGTCCTCTATCTATTTCTTCACATTCCCTTTCATCTTCCAGATCTATTTCAAAATGTCCAGCTTTACTATCATACAACACTTCCACATACTCCTTCCATATATTTTTGTGTTCTTCAACACTTGTTGTTGTTTTCCCATATTTATTTAACATACCTTGCTTACTTATTTTCTTTGTCTAATTCTTTGTTAATTCTTTAACTATTTTGTACATTTCTTCCAATCTTCCTTGTTTTTCTAAAATTTCCACCTCCTCACAATGTTTCTCCATCCATTCCTTTCTTGCATGATCAGTTAATCTTCTTAGCTCATTGTTGAGTTTTTTATATTTCGTTTGTCCTTCTTCAGTGTTTACATTCTTCTATCTTCTCCTTTCATCCATTTTCTCTAACATGTTCTGAGTAATTCATTTCTTCCTGTTCTTAGCCTTTTGTGCCACTCCAACCATCACCATTGGTCTAATTAGAGACTTTATGAAAGCAGACAATAAATATGGTGTTACTATAACTGGTATAAATTCTTTAAATTATTAATCTTTAATCAACTCTTTGTTCTCATAAAATGTTGATTCTTGTCATTATCTATAAATTTACCCATTCAATAGTCATTATTACAACAATTTTGTGTCATGGTGTTACTATCAAATATGGTGTTACTATAACTGGTACAAATTTTTTAAATTATTAATCTTTAATCAACTCTTTGTTCTCATAAAATATTGATTCTTATCATCTATAAATTTACCATTCAATACTCATTGTTACAACAATTTTGTGTCATTCACGTTGATGTAAAAATTTTACATTGTTGATGTTCTTTCCTTTTTTGTATTTTTGTTTGATTCATTTATTCTTATTTTTGGCTTGAGGAAGGGAATTGCGTATCACGTTCCCGAAAATTTGCTATTTTTAGTATTTAAATAAACAATTTTTAAATACAATGAAGGAGCTATTTGGAGTTACTGTTATACTTTACAAAATATGAAAAGAAGAGATTTTGTAGAAGAATATGGTATTTTTGATTATTCTAACAATTTTATTTTGGTGTTTTGATTGACTGTTATTATTACAAACAATATTATATTATTTAGTTTTATTTTCATTTCCATTTATATCAAACCTTGCAGTTGTAATTACCTTTTTTTATTTTAACTGTCAACAATTAATTGTTAAATAAAACATTATTACCATGAAGTGTATATATTTGTTACTTACATTAATTAATATAATTTTATCCAATTATGATTTTTCATAACTTAAATAAATAAGAAACAATATAAATATAACAGTTCTTAAACAACAAATCAGTTTTCTATATCGTTGCGGTTAAAATTTAACATAGTTATTATTATATATAAGAAAAGTAGATATATAAGTCGTATTTCATATCATCAATTCCTTTATTATAAACAAGAAACGATTTGCACTGAAAATAGAAAAAAACATCTACCCCTCAAATGGATTTATAGAACCGTCCCGTACCACGTGACATAGGCGTGGCCAAGTCTCATCTGCTGGTGGCCAGAATTCAGCTTCATCGACTGGTACATTTGAATACATATTATCAATGTCCATCCTTTTATTTAAATCCTTTTATTACTGAATTTATCCATTTAGTCAAATTATATGTAGGATTCCCGAATGTATTTATCAATGGTCTGAAATGGTTTCCTTCTTTATGTATCTTCAATGTGCTCTCCATTGTCGGAGTTTTACAATATTCCATTAATATTTCTTATCGAATAGATTTTTTGATAATACCGCTGTCCATCAAATCTTTTTATCTTATTATATGTGTAATTTAATCGTTGGATCCGTCTTGTATTCTTTATATCCCATATTATATACTAATATATCGAGACCTTTCATGCAGTCTTTCTTGCTAGAAATTACGTGATTTCCTTTATCAGACTTCGAGACATGTAAGCTTTATCTGTGCCGCTATTTCTTTAAGTATTCAATTTCTCATTCTTCATATTCAAATTTATATTCCTATAGTTTTTTTTTTTTTGATTCTCAAAGTCTTTGTTCCTTTTTTCGTGTGTGTTTAAATCCTATGTTGCTTCATATAAAACCGCTAACGCCTTAATATCAAAACACTGTTAGTGATCTATTACAAATTCCAGACCTATGTTCGTGAGTTGTTTAACTTTCTTACTAAACTTTTGATTATTTTTAAAAAACAAACTTTTGAATATAAATTTCTGAATATAAATTACAGCATCGACTGTCCGTAGTCCAAATTTATGTTATAAAGTTCCAATATCTTTTTTATATCCAATGTCAAATATCCAAATTTATGATTCCAAAATATCTTCTCACCTCAATTCAAGTTGATAACTTAATTATTTTTAAACTTCTCTTTGTGAAATTAAACATATCCAAGTCCATGATTTAATGAATTGGATAAAAAGAAGTTTATATCATGGACTTGGATATGTTTAAAGATCAGCTTTGTTTCCTTTTTAGCATAAGAATTTAGCATTTGGGTTGAAATTTGGTCTACGTTATGCTATGGTAAATGTTATAATGGTCTCACAAGTAGGGCTTCCTATGCTTGAACAAATATTTTTAGCAATGTATGTTTTAGATAACATTAAGCCCAATTACATTTTACTTGGCAAATTGCAAACTGATCCTTTAGAGGAAAGATTTAGTCTGTATTCTCTGGCTCGAACTTCATATATCTGTGCAACAGATTTTAGAACATGAGAAAAAAAAATAAGAATTAAAAATCTGTTGAAAATTAAATCTTCTTTAAAGGGCATTGTTATTATTGAGACTATTGAAGTTGACAGCATTAATTGTGATTGTGATGATGATGCTTCCTTTTTAGATGATTCAGTATTTTATTAGAATCCACTATAGGGAATATGGTATTTAGTTTGGATTCAAAGATCTCTACAGTATTATTATACATTGCTGGTTATGCAGTGCACAGAATATCAAATTTTTAAAGTGTGACAATTGCACAAAGTTATTTTGTGCTAATAGTGATATTGAATATGAATTGGAAGAGAATGCCAGTTTAATTAATATACTAAACATAGGAGGTTTTAAAAAAACCAACAACTTTAACAGTATGTGTTGTTACTTTAGGGTACAAAATTTTTAAAAAGTTTATTTCTGTCGATTGTGAAGGTCACTTCATAAAATGGAAATCACAAATTAAAACACTGCTATTTGTCAATAAAACAAACGCACAAAAATATGGATATGGATTTATTTTTATTGTCATGCAATAAACATATACCAAAAGATATTAAAAAAAAATAATTATTACTGTTAGAAAATTTTTTTTATCAAGAAACGAAATGAATCAATTAAAAACGGAAATGTAGAAAGTTCCAACAAATATATAATTTTAAGTTCCAAATATGTTATGTTCTTAAGGTGAATTGGATCACAGAGATTGTGTTAACTGATTTCATTTGGATAGAATATGAATTTGATTTGGTAATTAAAAATCAAATCAAGTTAATACAGCCTACTTTCAGTTCTACTAGATGAAAAATATCAGATATTTGAAGATATGTAGACATAAAAATATATAACAAAACATAATGTAAACTATCTCACGCTTAGACCTCTTTAAAGAGGTAATTTGTAATTTGTAATTTTGTTGTTTTTCTTATTTTATTTGTAAATTTTCAATTCTTTTTTTTTTTTAGTTTAAAATGTAATATTGCAGACCATTTGATATGTTTCATTTTTAATCAATTTCATTTCTATTTCACTTCATTCAAATGTACTTGAATTAAATTGGTTAAATTCATTTGTGATTTTAATTAATTGTTTTGGCTGTAATTATTGATTTATTTTTGCAAAAAAAAAAATTTTTGGTATAACATTTTTGTTTAATTTTTTGAATTTTCCAACTGTCTTAAATTTCAAAAAGATCAGATTAAACATTTTTAATTGTTAGAGAAAAAAGTAATTAATCAAAAATTCATTTGCTATTTTTCCTACGAAGCATCATTATGTCGTAAAATTTTACATTTAAAAAAAAAATTAAAATTAAAAGAATTTTTTTTTTTGAAATAAAAGTCTTTATTTGTAATTTTACTTAGTTTTTAGATTATAAACCCTAACGTAGAATAAATGAAAAGGTAAATAATCATCCAATTTTTTAAAAGTATGTTTGTTTTATAAATGCTTAACAAAAAGAAACGTTTCTCCAATTCCTGATTGAAGACAACCCTTTCTGCATTACGTCATCGTTTGAGCGCTCTGGCAATACCTCCTGGCTCTGGCCTGTATAGAGACGCTTTTGAATTTATTGGTGTAATCATTTTTCTTAACAGATTGGGTCATATCCTTTCTTTTTTCTTTTTATGTATCTTCATTACTAATATTTCTGTCCAACCTTTTCATGAAATTTTCTATAATATTCTTTTTTATATTAAAACTATGACCTAACTTGTAATTTAAAATATGGTCACTTTGATTTTCTTTCCTGTAACGTTCCATTTTAATTTCTTTATTATCTTTGATCAATTTAGCGTCTAAAAACTTCAATTCATTGTTTTCTTCCAACTCTTTTTAAAATTTTTAATTTTTTTTTAAATTTTTGAAATCTGCAACATTGGAAGAAAGGATCAAAGTCTACAAAGAAAATTATCTAATATGTCCTTTTAGTCAATGCTCATGGTTACCATTACAAAAATAACAAGAAAATTAAACTATTGGATGAGGAACTTTAAAACGCCTAATAAAAAAGTAATTATTGAAAATACTGAAGATTTGATAAATAATGTGAAACTTTTTAATAAAAACAACAAATAGAAATTTCATCTCGTTTCATTGGATATTGAGAATATTTATACTAATGTATCTGTAAATGAAACATTATTGATTTTAGATAAAGAATCCATTCAATAATAAGGAGATTTTATTAAGGCATAATTTAGAGGAAAACATCTTTAAGGAAATTGTAGAATTTGTAACCCCAAACACATATTTTAAATATGAAACAAAAATATTTTGACCAACAAAAGGTTTCCCTATGGGTTCTCCAATTTCGGGAACTTTAAGTAATTTATATTTAAACCATTTTGAAAACAGATTATTAAATGAAAATCAAAACAAACATATTTTTGAATAATTTAATTATGTTCACAATATTTTGATGATACGGCTTGGTACATTAAGAGAATTTGATATTTCTTTAGAAAATTTAAATTAAAGAACCAAAGATTTAAAATTTGAAAACTAGTTGGAAGAAAACAATGAATTGAAGTTTTTAGACGTTAAATTGATCAAAGATAAAAAAAAAATTAAAATGGAACATTATACGAAAGATTATCAAAGCGACCATATTTTAAATTACAATTCAAATTAAATTAAATTACAGGTCATAGTATTAATATAAAAAAATATATTACAAAAAATTTCATGAAAATGTTGGCAGAAATACTAGTAATGAACATACATAAAAAGAAAAAAGAAAAGGTATGACCAATCTGTTAAAGAAAAATGAGTACACCGATAAATTCATTAATAACCAAATTAGAACTATAATACAGTTAAAATAAAAGAAATTGAAAAGTTTGAAAATAAAAGTTTTATCCTATATCTTAATGAAAGCAGTATATTTCTGAAAAGAGTATGTATAACTTTTAATAAAAACATAGGTTTTTAAATCTAAAAATAAAATTAAAAACTTGTTATGCAAGAAAATAAATTTTTAATGAAAATCAAAATGAAATGGGAATTGTTTATAGAATTGATTGTAAAACTTGTGGCGATTTCTACATAGGAGAGATTAAAAGGACCTTGTTTGAACGTGTTTTGTAACACGGTAGAGCTTTAAAAATCAAAAATATGGACATTTCTGATATTGCTAATCACTGCTTGAAAAATGGACTTAATATGGATAATGATGTTAAAATTTTATATAAAGAATATGATTTGAAGTTAAGAAAAATTCTTGAGAGTTGTGTAATAAAAAATATAAAAGAAAAAAATAACAGGTATGAAGGAGCTCAAGAAGACTCCAATACAATTGTCTTAACGAGGAATGACCTTAAACTAATGCCTTAAACTAATGAGTAAGGAATTTAATAAAAACATATGGTAATAAAGTAGCAACAATAGATGCATTTAATTATTGATAATGACATTATATTGTTTTAAAAATTGAATTCATATATTGTTTTTAATAATTGAAATGTATTAGATTGGTGAATTTGTTGACTTAACGTGTTTTTAAATTTTGCTTAGGCTATTACAATGAACTCTAGAAAGACCAGTATTTAAGAAGATTTTAGCATAGAACAGCAACTGATAAATTTTATGGCAAAACGTATGTTTGAAAATAGGTCAGTTACATATTTTATACTTATTGAATTTAAATTGTGGTAAGGTAATTAGTTTATGTAATACTGAGTTGTTTGTTTTTTTAAAAGACGAATTAGCCAAACAGCCGAAGATGGGTGAAGACTGGTTTCAATGTGACTACTTTGTTTAGTTGCAGTGACTTTTATATAAAGAATGTTAATAATTATGATGGTTATATCGAAAATAAGGATAAATGAAAAATTACAGTGTAAATAACTGTACTGTTTTCAATTACCGAAATAAAACGAAACGCAGAATTGAATCAAGTTAATGGAGAAATACGATAAATTTAAACGATAAAACTGTTTTAATCTTCTTATTTTACCTTTTTTACAGATTTTTTTTCTACGCATGAAACGTACATTTTGTAATAGTTTTCTTAAATTATCCAAACATAAAAAAAAGCTATAAATATTTAAATTCTATCTTTGCTTCATACGGTCACATGCATGTACATGGTCTGTACATCGCGAAAATCAATACCCTTGATGAAAGTACTTACGGAGTCCTACAAAATATATAATATTATGGAGCTAACTCTCATGCATTTTTGAGATCTTTGACATTATTTTCATCGATTGTCGAATATTAGCGTATGGGTCAAACCATATGAAATCAACCAATAAAAAAATAATTTCTTGCAGACATATTTTATTTTATTTTTGATAGTACATTTTCTGTTTATATATATATTTGGGAGTACAAAACGATTTTTTTGAAAAATTTATTATTATTACTTTGGCTTTTATCGGCCATTTTGTATGTGAGGGTCAGCCGTTTTTGACGTTTTCAGAGGTTAGCGATAAGTTAAATAACTTTTTTGTTTATTAAGATATCAACTTCAAATAAAAGCCATCTTATTCTAAATAAAACCATCTGCAAATCTTATTATGACCAAAAATGTGTTAAGTTGTAAGGAAATAACCTAAAATTTAATTAGAAAAATATTAGAATAAATAGATTAGAAGATTAGAATAAATTGAAGATTTAGGGAATTTTTTTTCCAAGGGATTAAAACACAACTTTAATGTTTTTTCCCCTTAAAAATATAATAGAGAAGAAGACTAAAAAAAAAACCATTTGAAACCTTTTAAATGCCACCTTTAGGTTTTACAGGCCTTCAAATATCGCAATTTGGCCAAAATTGCCGATTTTCAAACAAGTTAAATCTCAAATAGGGGCTGAATCAAAAAATCTGAAATTTTCAAAAAATATTCTTCTAGTATCTGGTAATAATCACATGAAATTTCATCATGGCGTTTTAATCAGAAGTATTTTTTTTAATCAAAGAAAAAAGCAAAAATACACAGTACGACGAACATTGACGCAGACTCCTAAAGTGTTAAAACACTTAAAAAACACACCTAAAAAACTGAATCTTTATAAATATAAAAATCAGAGTATCTTTCTTTCTTTCTTTCTTTCTTCCTCTGTCCTTTATATACTCCAAGGCCCTTTGACCTATCTGGACTAAACTTTGCAGAATTACTCTTTAGGACTCTGCGGAAAAGATAGGCTACCTTAGAAACTGGAAACACCACCCCAAGGGGTTGAAAAGGAGTGAATTCCATATAAATATTGTTATGCAACAATTGGAACTCGGCAACAATGACAACTATGCCCGTAGTGTTGGGCAACAATTGGACTTAAACTATGGTTGTACATAATAGCGACGTAACGAATAATAATAAATTTATAATAATAATAATAATAATAATAATAATAATTGATAGATTATATCTACCCTGTCAAACTGGAGGTCGAGGATTACTGCAAGTTAAACAAACAGTAGAAGAAGAAAAACATGCACTGGCAGATTATGTACAAAGCAGTCAAGAACAATTGCTTATTGCAGTTACAAAACAAAATTTACTAAAAGTAAATAAAACAAAACAAGATTATCGACAAAATGCAATTAAAACAAGGATAGAAAGCTGGCAAGATAAAAAAAAAAAAGAATTACATGGCCAATTTCTTAAAAACATCAAAGGAAAAGTAGATATGGATAAGACCTGGTATTGGCTTACGAATGGAACATTAAAAAAAGAAACAGAGGGCTTAATTCTAGCTGCTCAAGAACAAGCTTTACGAACAAATGCAATTAAAGCAAAAGTTGAAAAATCGTCAACGGACTCAAAGTGCAGATTGTGCAAAGAATCTGATGAAACAGTGGATCATATTCTCAGCTCATGTAGAAAAATTGCACAGACGGACTATAAGACGCGGCATAATGCAGTTGCAAAGATGATTCACTGGAACATCTGCAAAAATTATCACATTGCAACAACAAACAACTGGTGGGAACATACAGTAAACAATGTGACTGAAAATGATATCGTGAAAATACTGTGGGATTTCAGAATTCAAACGGATAAGATCTTAGCACACAATACGCCAGATTTGACAGTGATAGAAAAGAAACAGATATGGCTAATTGATATAGCCATACCTGGTGATAGTAGAGTGGAAGAAAAAGAACTGGAAAAAATCACACGGTATCAAGACCTAAAAATCGAGGTTCAACGATTATGGCACAAGCCGGCAGTGGTGGTTCCAGTGGTTATTGCCACACTGGGTGCTATACCAAAAAACCTTGGTAAGCACTTACAAGATCTAAATATTGACAAAATCTCCATCGGTCAACTCCAAAAAGCCGCACTGCTTGGATCAGCACATATTTTGCGCCGATACATTACGACATCCTAGATTCTTGGGAAGAATTCGATGCGTTTGAAGGCCAACACCAGCTAAAGAACTGGCAGCTGTGATACACATTGTTTTGTAGTGTCCTGTATAATCAGATGAATTTTTACGAACTAGAAAAGGTCTGACGTGATAGAATTATGATGTTACAAAATTCTAATAATCTCGAACTATGGGTATAAACGGGACAGAGAAAGGGGTGGAAAATCTTATATTTTCCGATCTCTATATTATTTTCATATCTATGAATGTCGAGTTACAAAATTCAAATAACATGGAACCAGGAGTGTACACTGGGAGGATGGTGAGTGGATGAGCAAACATTGTTCAAAGATACTTCTACGAGGGATTCGGGATAGCTATAGATTTGTAATGAGATCAGACCTTTTGAGTTGTTGTTGTTTTTTTGTTTTGTTTTATACCAACCGGGAAAATTTCGAAATGATCTGGCAATTGCAATTTCTTTATCATCCACATTTGGACATTTGTTTTTTGTAACCCGAAGGAAGAACGGGTCTTTCCGCTAGTAAATAATAAAATAAACATCTTTTTTTTTTTTACTAAAGGTGTATTTTTTTTTTATATATCTTCAGTCAAATGTTTTTGAAAGCAATGCACAGTCACGGTACTATGGTCCAAACAGTCATTTATAACAGAAAGGCTTCTGTGGCTCATTTCACCATCATGTAGCTCATAAAAGGGTGCAAGGTAACTTGAGGGTTACCCCAATGGTAGCTCTGGATTTCAATTACAGTTTACACATTTTGTACATATAGGCCTAGAATACAGGTTAGTTTATTAGGCGTGTTTTTTTAAGTGTTTTAACACTTTAGGAGTCTGCCTCAATGTGCGTAATACTGTATATTTTTGCTTTTTTCTTTAATGAAAAAAAAAATTACTTCTGATTAAAAGACAATGATGAAATTTCAAAATCCAGAGCTACCATTGGAGTAACCCTCAAGTTACCTTGCACCCTTTTATGAGCTGCATGATGGTGAAATGAGCCACAGAAGCCTTTCTGCTATATGTGACTGTTTGGACTGCTTTCAAAAACATTTGATTGAAGATGTATACAAATAAATGCTCCTTTAGTAAAAAAAATGTTTATTTTATTATTTACTAGCGGAAAGACCCGGTCTTCGCTCGGATTACAAAAAAAAAAAACAAATGTCCAAATGTGGATGGTAAAGAAATTGCAATTGCGAGATCATTTCGAAACTTTATCGGTTGGTATAAAACAAAACAAAAACAATAACAACTCAAAAGGTCTGATCACATTACAAATCTATAGCTATCCCGAATCCCTCGTAGAAGTATCTTTGAACCATGTTTGCTCATCCATTCACCGTCCTCCCCGTGTACACTCCTAGTTCCATGTTATTTGAATTTTGTAACTCGACATTCATAGATATGAAAATGATATAGAGATCGGAAAATATAAGATTTTCCACCCCTTTCTCTGTCCCGTTTAAACCCATAGTTCGAGATTATTAGAATTTTGTAACATCATAATCCTATCACGTCAGACCTTTTCTAGTTCGTAAAAATTCATCTGATTATTATTATTATTATTATTATTATTATTATTATTATTATTATTATTATGTTTGTATGTTTCAAACCTTGGGTTCCCCAGCAAAACCAATGTGGCGGGTCAAGGACCAAAGCACATACTGCCAAGTGTTAAGACGTGTGCAAGAATGATTAGGGATGTGTGGTTGTGTCCATAAATTTCCTAACTATGCGTGCAGTGTTGAGCTATTATTATTATTATTATTATTTTGTAAGTTTCAAACCTTGGGTTTCCCCAGCAAAAACAATATGGTGGGTCAAGGACCAAAGCACATACTGCCAAGTGTAAAGATGTGTGCAAGAATTATTAGGGATGTGTGCAAGAATGATTAGGGATGTGTGCTTGTGTCCATAAATTTCCTAACTATGCGTGTAGTGTTGAGTACCACAGCCTTCTGCAGTTGTGCATAAGTGTTTTTGTGAAGTCCTAGTGTGCTGAGACTGTGGTGCAATGTGTGAGGCACCAGACCAGTGGCAGACAGAACGATGGGTACAACACGTACTCGATCCTGCCTCCACTGCTTCTGGAGCTCATGTGCTAGATCAGTGTATTTACTGATCTTGTCTGCGTGAGTTTTCTGCATGTTCTTGCTGATAGGCACTGCAATATCAATGAGATAGGTCTGTTTGTTGACCTTATCAACAAGTGTGATGTCTGGTCTGTTGTGATGTATGGTTTTGTCTGTGTGAATGGGGCGGTCCCAGTATAGTTTATATGAGGGTGACTCTAATACGCTTTGTGGTATGTACTTGTAGTATGGGACCGTGCTCTTAATAAGTGAATGTTTGTGTGCTAGTTGTTGATGAACGATCGACGCTACCTGATTGTGTCGGTGGAGGTAGTCTGTTTGAGAGAGAAGGGGACAGCCTGATATTACATGGTCGATCGTCTCATGCGTAGTGTGGCATTTCCTGCATTTGTCGTCATGTGTGTTTGCATCGTGTAGAATGTGTTTCTTGTAGTTGCGCGTGGAGATGACTTGGTCCTGTATTGCGATCATGAACCCTTCGGTCTCCCCAAACAGCTCACCACTCGTCAGCCATCTGTTCGACGCTTCCATGTCGACATGAGGCTGGCTGAGTTCATGATGATGTCTGCCATGGAGTTCCTTACGAGCCCATGATTCACGCAGCCGCTGAGTGTGGGAGTCAGGGGTGGTGACTGTTGGAGAAGAGTTTTCGAGGTTCAGGGGTGTGAGGTGTGTGTCAGCCTTGACAATGGCTGAGTGAAGTGAGGAGTCTTCTGCTCTTTGGTGGAAATGTTCCCTAAGTGTATGTACTTGTTTTTCGTGTAGGGTGATGAGGTTGATGAGTCCTCGGCCTCCCTCCTTGCGGGGAAGAGTCATCCTTTCCGTAGCGGACTTGGGGTGGTGCATGTTGTGTTTCGTGAATGTAGTGCGTGTTGCGCGTTGTAGTGCTTCGAGTTCGGTGTTTGTCCATGGAATTATGCCGAACGAATATGTTAGTGTGGGAACGGCAAAAGTGTTGATAGCTTTAATTTTTTTTCTGGCGTTGAGTTGTGTTTTGAGGATTTTGTGAACTCGAGCAAGGTATGTGTTCTTCAGTGCATTTTTGATGTTTGCGTTGTCAATGATGCGGGCTTGCTGGAAGCCCAGGTACTTGTAGGTCTCTCCCTGTTCCATGGATTGGATGGCCAAACCATGGTCCAGTTCAAAACACTCCAAATTCGAAGTCTTCCCACGTATTAAGTGTAACTTGCGGCATTTGTCAATTCCAAATTCCATCCCAATGTCTTTGGTGAACTGTGTGGTGGCTTGTAGTAAATTAGTAAGTTGTGCATTGTTTGTGGCATAGAGTTTAATGTCATCCATGTAGAGTAAGTGTGTGATTTTATATGGTGTCTCAGTGCCTGTGGTAAGCCTATAACCGTGTTTTGTGTTATCTAGTATATTGCTCAGTGGATTCAAGGCAAGACAGAACCAAAGAGGACTCAAGGAGTCTCCCTGGAAAATACCTCTCCTTATGGGAATGGGATCTGTAGTGATGGAGGTGTTAGAGGTGCGTAGGTGTAATGTTGTGTTCCAACTCTTCATCGTGGCAGCTAAGAATGCCGTGATCTTGGGGTGTATTTATTATTATTATTATTATTATTATTATTATTATTATTATTATAATTTATTATTATTCATTATGTCGCTATTATGCACAACCATAGTTTAGGTCCAATTGTTGCACAACACTATCGGCATAGTTGTCATTGTCGCCGAGTTCCAATTGTTGCATAACAATATTTATATGGAATTCCTTTTCAACCCCTTGGGGTGGTGTTTCCAGTTTCTAAGGTAGCCTATCTTTTCTGCAGGGTCCTAAAGAGTAATTCTGCAAAGTTTGGTCCAGATAGGTCAAAGGGCCTTGGAGTGTATAAAGGACAAAGGAAGAAAGAAAGAAAGAAAGAAAGAAAGAAAGAAAGATACTTTGATTTTTATATATAAAGATTTAGTTTATTAGGTGTGTTTTTTAAGTGTTTTAACACTTTAGGAGTCAGCGTCAATGTTCGTCGTACTGTGTATTTTTGCTTTTTTCTTTGATTAAAAAAAAAATACTTCTGATTAAAACCCCATGATGAAATTTCATGTGGTTTTTACGAGATACTAGAAGAATATTTTTTGAAAATTTCAGATGTTTTGATTCAGCCCTATTTAAGATTTAGCTTGTTTGAAAATCGGCAATTTTGGACATTTTGCGATATTTGAAGGCCTGTAAAACCTAAAGGTGGCATTTAAAAGGTACCAAATTTTTTTTAGTCTTCTTCTCTATTACAGTTTTAAAGGGAAAAAACATTAATGTTGTGTTTTAATCCCTTCTTGGAAAAAAAATTCCCTAAATCATCAATTTATTGTAATCGAAAACACATTTTTATGGTTAAATTTTAGGTTAATTCCTTACAACTTAACACTTTTTTGGTCATAACATGATTTGTAGATGGTTTCATTTAGAATAAGATGGAATTTATTTCAAGTTGATATCTTATTAGACAAAAATAGTTATTTAACTTATCGCTAACCTCTGAAAACGCCAAAAACGGCCGACCATCGCATATAAAATGGCCGATAAAAGCCAAAGTAATAATAATAATTTTTAAAAAAAAGTTTTATACTCCCAAATGTATATATAAATAGAAAATGTACTATCAAAAATAAAATAAAATATGTCAGCAACACCCATTGGTTAATTTCATAGGGATTGACCCTTATATTTCCCTGTTCGTTTTCTCAGCAAATGTTGTTGTGATACAGTGGATTAAATGTTTCTCCCGGTGATGTAAGGATCATAGGGTTGAGTTTCGTAGGGGAAAAGTGTCTCTTTTTTTTCGTTCATTTTTAATGATTATTATTACTTATTATAAACAATGGATATGAAAAAAAAAATCATTATTTTTCTTTTTTTTCAAATTTTTCCTCATTTGCTGTCTTTTTTTTTTTAATGTAATATAGGTTTTTTTTTTCCTTGATTGTATTAGGAATATTAGGTGGAAAAATAATATACGACTAAAAATAAATAAATAATATTGTTCTTAACTTTATATATATATTATTATTATTATTATTATTATTATTATTATATCGATATTAACAACATTAGCAAAATATCAGGAGAAAAAGCACTTTAGTGTAGGAAAGAAAAAAACAAGATAAAAGAATAAAAATAAAAGTTAAGTTGCAGTTTTTTTATTTGTCTTATATTTAATAAAAAAAATATTTCTAATAAAAAATACGATAGGGAGACAATTATTTATTTATTTCTAATCGTATATTACTTTTCCACCTAACATTCCTAACTTAATCAGGAAAAAAAAAAAAAAACAGAAAAAAAAGAAAAGAAAAATTTACAATGTCCATTGCAAGAATAACATATAAAGAGCAAACAGAGTGTTACTATAATCAGCTAATGGGCTATCTCATGATTCTCTGTGATCTAACAAAGTCAATCAACAATTTCTCCTAGAAAATTACAAAAAACAATTCTTGCATCAAGTACACTTGCACTTCGCTTTAACCTACATTGGCCGCCATGTTGCATTGAGGCGGATGTGCTTAGACTGTTTTTGAAGCATGGGCTGGGTTTAGTTACTGCAATTATGTTTTTTTATAAGCTTAATAAATGGAGAGCCAAATGACATCGTGTTTCAATTTAAATACTGGTCAGTCCCTGTAAAAAACTAAAATGATATCAGCATAGGCCAATTTTTATTTTGATGGTTTAAAGTTTTAAATTTTATAATTTTCTGTAGGCATTGATCGGTTAAGTTGTTATCATAAAAATAATCTACGTAATGCTAGCTTTCAAAATAAATTAGCTACCTAATGTTAGCTTTCAACGTAGCTTTCAAATGATACCAAGAATATTTTTATCACTGAATCGCCTGTCGAGAAAGACAATTATCGATCATCCATTCCGGAACCAGAAAACCTCAATTATGTCGAAAAGTATAAGTCCGATCACAAAATTTATTTATGATTTGGGAATCAAATTTAATGAGGAATCACATGGTGTGAAACAAATGCGCTGCGACACACTGTATATTAAACTATCCGGTGTTCTTTAAATATCGACTGTTAGAAATAATTATTATTCAAATTCTATTATAATAAGCGGGAGATGTTGGTAATTAATAATTAACTTAAATTATCCTTCTAATTTAAATCCATGATGATTGTTATGATGATGATCATCATCAATTACATAGGATGGACGGTTGATTGTTTCAAATTTTATGAAGATAATCTGTTTATCTTGCTAATTAGCGTTCAACCATTATTTTCCTTTCAATTTATAGTTTAGAAAAATTAATGGCAATTTCTTTTCAACTCATTCACAGAATACGTTCGTAGCAATTCCATTTTAAAGTTCTCTATTATTTTTATTAATATTAAAAAGATCAATTCTTTTCTGATATCGACATTTCACTTGTCATTTGGAAGAGAATATAATACAAGAATGTAATGTAATAGTTAAACCGTAGGGCTCTCCAGAAGAGGAAATAATCTGGGAAAAATCCTCGACCTCATCTAGGGTTAAAATAGATCCTCTAGCCCGTAGACCAAAGTCTACATCACTAGATCATCAGACTTATACTGGATTTATCAAGAGAAATGTAATTACGAAAGGCTACATCAAAACTTTTCATAGGGCTTTTATAAAGGTTTTCCCTAGCTAAATAATTAATAAACGAAGAAGCCTATTATGTATTTGTTTAATTTGTTATTTAATATTAATAATAGTATTATAAAAACGAGAATGGACAGTATTTATATTTGTTCTTCAGAGAACTTCTAAGTTGAAAGTTCTATGTTGCTATATAATTTTTAAATTTTGTAATTATTATCTGAATAATGCTTTGGAAAATTAAATTTTCTAACATTGCTTTATGAATCAATATTCTCATGAAAAACGTTACATAGGATTTCTCTGTATTAGCTAAAAGATATTAATAAATTTGGAATGTACTGATCAAAATTACTTAACCTTCTTTGTAATTTTTATAACTATAAACAACTTATTATAGTCCAGTCGATAGGTAGGAAAAAGTGGGGTTAGATGGAAAAAGGTCGGAAGTTAATGAAATTTTGGGATGTTGTTCAGGGATGGTTAATTAACATTTTCTCAAGTTTTTGACCTCGAGGACCCTGTGCAAAAAGAGGAGGGGGTGGAAAACTGCAAAATTTTCGACCTTCCTCCGGTTTTTCCTCAATAACTGTTTTCCCTTACGTCCTACGGCAAAAGCATCCCTAAACGTTTTTGTAGTGTTAAATTTCCTACAATTCTGATTATTCAAACATGTTGTATGTCAATTCGTTACCGAGATATGGTGCTTCGAAAAAAAGAGTCCAGTCGACAGGTTGGAAAAAGTGGGATTAGGTGGAAAAAGGTCGGAAGTTAATGAAACTTTAGGATGTTGTACAGGGATGGTTCATTAACATTTTCTCAAGTTTTGGACCTCGAGGACCCTGTGCAAAAAGAGGAAGTGGGGGGGGGGGAACTGCAAAAGATTCGACCTTCCTCCGGTTTTTCCTCAATAACTTTTTTCCCTTACGTCCTATGGCAAAGGCATCCATAAAATATTTTGTAGAGTGTTAAATTTCCCACAATTTTTACTAATCAAAAATGTTTGTATGTCAATTTGTTACCGAGATATGGCGCTTCGACAAAAATGTCATTTTTCAAAATTCGCTAAAAAATGCCCAAGTATGCAGAATTCCACCTTATTTCTTCTGTTATAACCGAATTATGATGAAATGTTGTTGTAATTATGGTTCCTGGTTACAATCACCAACTTTGGTCACCCCATCCCTCCCCACTCCCACTCCCCCCTTCCCCCACCCAATCCCAATTCACAAAAGCTAAGTAACCAGGAATCATAATTACAACAGCATTTCATCATAATTCGGGTATAACAGAATTCTGCAGTTTTGGGCACTTTTTTAGCGAATTTTAAAAAATGACATTTTTTTTCGAAGCGCCATATCTCGGTAACAAATTGACATACAAACATTTTTGATTAGTAAAAATTGTAGGAAATTTAACGCTCTAAACAACTTATAGGGATGCCTTGCCATAGGACGTAAGGGAAAAAAGTTATTTAGGAAAAACCGGAGAAAGATCGAATCTTTTTGCAGTTCCTCTTTTCGCACAGGGTCCTTGAGGTCCAAAATAGGAGAAAATGTTAATGAACCATCCCTGAACAACATCCCAAAGTTTCATTAACTTCCGAACTTTTTCCACCTAACCCCGCTTTTTCCAACCTGTCGACTGGACCCTTTTTTTTCGAAGCACCATATCTCGGTAACGAATTGACATACAAACATGTTTGAATAATCAGAATTGTAGGAAATTTAACACTACAAAAACGTTTAGGGATGCTTTTTCCGTAGGACGTGAGGGAAAACAGTTATTGAGGAAAAACCGGAGGAAGGTCGAAAATTTTGCAGTTTTCCACCCCCTCCTCTTTTCGCACAGGGTCCTCGAGGTCAAAAACTTGAGAAAATGTTAATTAACCATCCCTGAACAACATCCCAAAATTTCATTAACTTCCGCCCTTTTTCCACCTAAAACTACCTGTCGACTGAACTATTACTCAGTAATGATAATTCATCGAGCTTTGAAGCTTTGTTTGATGGAAGAAACTAGATATCATTTCAACAGCTTCGATTTTCCGTTTTAATTTCTATTCTTCGTTCTTTTTAATTTATATTCTCCGTTTTTAGTTCTAATAACTACAGTTAAACCTAAATATCATCAATATAAAATCTGTGTCTTGTTCTTGAGAGTTCCCCCGGCACATCCCCCCAGCAAATCCTTTGACATTTATTGCATTTGATATTTATAACAAATGGAAATAAATGTGAGATATTAGCGAATGAAAATAAGAGAATAGATAAGGTGGACAAATACAAAGAATGATATATATAAAAGCATTATCACCGACAGTTTCGGATAGTGTCTCCCACGGGAGATCATCTTCAAAGTGAGAACATGACACAAGACAAGGGAATAAGAATAAGATGTGGGTGAGGGGACAATGGGAGAGGTGCATGTTGGGAATTTGAAGGATGGGGTGGGACTACACTAAATCACATAAAATTATTCCCGAATAATCAATTTCAGATGTTGCTTCAACGCTGTCTTAATTGCTTCCTCTTAATTCGCAGGAAAATCTAAATTTCATGGTGCTAAATCGGGCGATTGCATATCAATAATGACTTTCTTTCTGGCTGAATACGTCCTCCATTGTCTCACATCCGTCTTAAAATCTCCTAATCATGTCCAATTGATATAGGTTAATCTTCATAATCTTCATGTTCTCCATAGACATACGTAGCAGCTGCCCTGAGGCAAATTGTTTTGCTTGGATATCTTTGCTTGGATGACAGGCTGGCAGAGAGGACCTTATCCATCTACATCTCGAAGCTTTCAAACAATGGTTTTTTTGATTGTTGGAGGTCGGCTCCGTAACTAAGTCCACCCGGAATGAAATCTTAAAAACACCCTGATGCCCCCAAAGGCTTCTCTCACACATTAATTTCACTTACTTTGGTGATTCTAATGTCCTGAAATCTGTCTTCAAATTGCTGACAGTGGTCCAATAACTCTTCTTAGTAGAACTCGAACCGTTCTTACTATAGCTCATAACTCGAATAGTATTGAAGCGATATTAACCTGTATTTACAAATGTTCCAAAATAATCCATTATTTACAACTCTAAGGTTCACTGAACATAAAAAAATACTAAGATTAGACGTTGCCTACTATATTGGCACATATTATACAAAAAAGGTATGAAATTCTAATTATCTTTAGAACACGACGTTTCGGAACCTCATTTACAGATTCCCTTGTCAAGTGGAGTCCCCCCTTTCACTATTGAAAGTCTTTCTTGGATGGAATTCGATGAGATATGGCGGCTGTGTTTAATGTTTACTAATATTCGGCTAACAGCCTCCATTTGGTGGTCATCTTATGCAAACGAAAATACGGCCTCTGAAGAAACAATAGATCGTCCATACATCATAGCAGAAGACTATTTCTGTTATGAGGTTCCGAAACGTCGTGTTCTGAAGGTAATTAGAATTTCATACCTTTCTGTATAATCCAATAATAAAACCCTTTTGTTGCCAATATAGTAGGCAACGTCTAATCTTTGATATTCAGGCACATTAAATAGTCTTATATAAGTACTGTTTATTATTTAATAATTGTACCCTTTTTTAACTAACATTTTTTATTCATTTAAAACATACTTTTTTTTCTAGAAAATGAATATTCAAGTATTCCTAATAATTTTTATTATTTATGAAGTGAAAATTAAAGCAGGTAAGTCAGAAATTATTATACTAATATTTTTTTATGGATATTTATAAAAAAAAAAGATAACATATATGCTAATTTAAATTAAGGTTAAATCTAAATTTTACTACTATCTTGTAAAGACCAGATGTTCTATTGAGTTTTTAACAATATGACAAGTCAGTGTAGAGGAAATCACTTAAACCATTTAAAAATATTATTCAAACCAATAGATTTATTAATTTTTCCGATTCTATATCACTTTCTGAACATTGAGACCACCGGGACAGTTACTTCTGGGCTGTTATATATTTATAGCCGACGTTACGGAAGTGAGTAATTGATCTAGGATATTAGAAATAACTCTTACGCAGAATCAAATTAAAAGAGTAATGATTCTCATTATTTTTAATCGAAATAACTCTTTGTAAAAACTGTTATAACTTCTTAGAATAATTAATTTGCTAACTTTCCAATTTTTATGAATTTCATTAAACTCATCAATAAAGTAATTGTTTAAGGACCCTTAATTTTCAGTTTTTAGAATACATTTTTTACAAGATTGATTTGATGACTTTCATCAACTTTGCCACTTATTCTTTAGTTCATGAATTTTGTATCCTACCGACTGCCTAGCTACGGAAGAAACAATTCCTGGCTGAATTTACTAGCTGAGAAATCTAGGAATTTTCAAAAAGAGTCACATGTTGTCACGGATTTTCTGTTAATTACTTATAAGTTATGAGAAATCCGCGATCTACTTTGATAATTTTCTTTTAAGGGAAAAGAAAAAAAAATATTATAGATAAATATTGAAATAACTAACTTAAAATCCTTATAAATTAAGGATAAAACCGAACGCGCCTTTTGATAGCCGGGACCATACAGAGTTTATCTCAAGCACGAATAGGTTAATTGAGGGGTCAGGGTGATAAAATTTTAGTTAATAAAGTATACAAGACAATAAAATTTTATAAGGATTATATATTTTCTAAAAATAAGTATGACGGGTTTACACAAGATAATATGGGGTATATTGAGAATCAAAAGGAGAGTTCTGAATTGGTCACTCAGTTCTTGAGGATTCTAGTCGTGTCATTTGTATGCATACAAAAATATGTCGGTTTCCCCGAGTCATGGCCAAGATATAGCATAAAGTACTTACAGTTTTGTCCGGACAATTCTCGCAGTAATTTTTGGATTTCAAACGTCCACTGGACGATATACGAAGCACTTATGAACGACGCACTTTCTTCTATCACTATATCACCTTTTCCGTTAGCTTGCGGTGGATGAGTCTCCGCATATCTAGCGCTAGTTGGAGCTGGGATTGGCAGGGTCACAAGGTATTCGGAGTTGAAGTTTGCCGAAGAGCATCCTCTCGGCTCATCGCTTTCCCTCGGGCCTTCCCTCGGGCCTGCGCTCTCCAACGGAGCACAGCCGAGTGATGTACCGCTCGGTGTTGTTCGAATTATATTTTCGTCTCGAACTTATATCACACGATGCATCTCAGAGGTTTTTCTGCCTCATGGTTTTTATCATTTTCACTCACCTCTGAACTAGTTATTGGGGGTCCCGGTGGAATGAGAGACGGTCGGGGAGAAAAAGAAATGAATCATCCACTGTCACTAAACAAAGTGTCAGCTGATGACGTAGAAAGCAGGTGGGGGTTTCAGGCCGTCTTTTAATTTTTCAGACCAGATGCAGCCCTTTGATCCAAGGTCACTCGGGTCGCTCGTTTTTCATGTTTAGGATGGGTGACCCTTGAACCGTTGTCTCGGGGTAAATGGGTGGTCCACGAGAAATCGCCAAGCTGGCTGCAAAATATTTACGTTTTGGGGCCGAAAGAGGGGAAAGCTGATCTGGGGCAGGGGAATTTAGGTTAAAAGAATTCTCTCGTGTTTATAGAGGAAACACGAAAATAAAGAAATTCGATGAATTCCAATGAAAAGAATGATGTTAATTAAACTTCACAGGATAAAAAAAAAGGGGGCGACATGAATAGAGATTATTAGATAAGGGATAATAGTGGCACGGTTAATTATAGGGAAATGAAAATATACCTTGACAATGTTTAAAAACTTTAACACTGATTTTTTTTGCTGTCATTCCATTATTATTTTAATTCA
Organism: Thereuonema tuberculata; assembly: GCA_023159025.1. Classification (NCBI taxonomy): domain Eukaryota; kingdom Metazoa; phylum Arthropoda; class Chilopoda; order Scutigeromorpha; family Scutigeridae; genus Thereuonema; species Thereuonema tuberculata. Next base: position 22,836 of record JAFIDM010032561.1, on the reverse strand, counting down.
ATCAATTTCATTTTAGTCATTTTTATTTCAATAAATTCTTCATCTCATTCTTCTGTAAAGCTTATGTATTATGTAATATTTATGTCTTAAAAACTTAATAAAAAGATTAAAGTATCCCACTGCAAGCCAAAATGACCTTTCGAGTTAGAGGAGGGCAAGGATCCAAGCGTTCGGTTCCGATAGGATTAAGTTGACGACGTATTGTACCCTGACGCCCGTCCGCCTCTCAGAAACTCAAAATCCATTCTACAGAGGATTGAGTTCTAGAACCATAGATCTAGAAACATAGATCTGAAGGAGAATTCAATATGGAAAAATACCCGCCTTTAACCAGGGATTGAACCCGTCTACTCCAGCCCGCAGTCAATTGCCTTTCTATTTGGCTACTGGGTCCACCATTCTTATATGAATTATATAATATTTATGTCCTGTAAATTTGTAATACAGCCAAAATGAGTTTTAGAACTTTATGTTTGTTTGTGTGGATAATCGTAGTGAAAAAAATTATAAACATTAAGCAATTGAATAAATTAAAAGGATTGTGAATATTTGAATGCAATTCAAAATACTGGAAAAGTTCATATATGTTACAGTGAGTTTCGAAAAATTGTCGAATGTTGAAATTAATTAAGATTGTCTACATTCTCCAAGGGAGATTGGATAATGATTTAAATTTAAGAGAAAAGAATTGAATTTATGTAAAGCATTCTAACATTGACAGAAACCAATAGTTGTCAATCCATTTTAAAATCAGCATTTACTCTCTATTCTATCATCATAAGTATCATTTTCTGTATCATACAATTTTCTAAAAATATTAATTCATCGTTTACATTATAAATTATACCTTAACATAAATACCATCTTTTCTGCCAAATTAATCATCTTATTTATCGAAGGATACAAATTTATCGTTTTCCGAAATTGACTGATTCGATTGAATCTTATATTTCAATCTTATATGCACTTCAAACTTATTAGGGCAGATTTTCCATAGTTTTAACGATTTTTTAAGGCAGAATTGCTTTCATAGTTAAAATTAATTTTATTTTAATGTTATGTGTTTTCGATGTCGTGGCTAGGTTTTTCTAGAAATTTATCCCACAGATGTTTTCAAGACGTTCTATTAGAATATATTGTATCGATAAGTCCAGAAATTACGGTAATAGCAGATGATATTTCAGGTAATTGATTCCTTATTTTAGCAATAATATATGTGCAGCAATATATATTTATAGCAATTTTACAATAGATATTATAAAATATATTTATTAAAGTGAAGAGTTTTTGTTATAATTAAACTTTATATTGGAATATCTCAATAATATGCATATTCGCATAGTATAAAAGAAATTTCTTACAAACTGATATTGATTTCAGATATAGTACCTGTATGGGTACGTGGGCAAAGGCGAGAGAGGACCGTTTATAATAAATTCCTCGATTTATTTTTTCTTTTTTTTTTAGGGGGGGAGGGAATAATGAAAGCAATATAACAAAGAATCAATGCAACGTAGAATTAGAAATTAATCAGACGGCTTATTTTAGAAATAGTAGATAGTGATATTTGCGATCTTTTCGGCGAGAAGCGAGACGAAACCTCACCGATTACCTTCCAGTTTCTTTGTTTTATTTATTTTTTATTAATAAAGCACTTAAAGCCAATCTTATCTTTTCTAATATATGTTGATTAAATATCGTTATTCCGGTAACTAAACGGTTTTCCATCTTCAGCCAGAAATTAAGAAATCAAAATATGAATCGAGCGAGAAAATGACTGTCGGTTACTCGTTAAGGCAATGCAATTGTTTCGTGATTGGCTGTCAGATTAATGATTGCTCCTGCCACTTTTACAGGACAATATGATTGGCCTGCCGCTTATTTCGAAAGGCTACTGTCTTCGGCGGCAAATGACTTCGGCGGACTTTGACGTCACAAACTGCAGCTGAAGTCCGTTGAAGTTAGCTGATGTCCGTTCTTTATATGCACGCCGAGCTTCAGGTTGAAATTATGTAAGGTGTTCACTTAAATAATTTTTTTTTATATGATAGATAGGATTCTCATGTATCTGAATAATCTAACATTATCTCATTTCTCTTTGAATTGAAAAAAATACTTATCAGTTTTGCAAAAACATTAATAATAATGAAGTGTGTCCGTAACAACTGCTAAAGATCAGATGTAGAAATGTTAAAATTACGATTTTTAAAATGAAAAATATAAAATTATATCAGCTTTCTTCAAAGAATTTCCACAAAATTCTATCTTGTTGCAAAATGTTTCCACTCCATCATATTTAAGATACAGACATTAAGAACATTAAGATACCGACATTTCCATTCCATCATACAGACATTAAGAAGATTAAACGAATTATTATCCTCTATTTAAAACTAGGATAGATCTCCATTGCCGTTTCGGTATAATCTAGTGGTCTAGATGGAATCCTTCCACGAGGCAGAACTATCTCGAGTCGTAACATCCCTCTGTTTAAATGAATGAACCTGAAACTTATAATAATCAATTTATTTATAAATGTTGTTTTTAGATACAGTTGTGTTATAGGAACTTAATTCAGTAATAAAATAAGATTCCAGCATTTCTCTGGTGTCTTTTTTTATTATTGCTGCCTAATATTAAAAACTTTTAAAATTCACTAACGTGGTCTGCATTGTAAGTATGATATGCAATCCCGGAACCATTAATGTTACCGGTTTTTATACAACTCCTATGTCCAGCCATCCGTTTTTTTTATACTTTGTCCATTGTTTCCTACGTAGAAACAATCATGTTTCATGTAAGGAATTAGATATTTACATCCTTTTTTGTTCATGTCTAATATTTTATCTTTATCTTATCTTAGAACAAAATTTTATTAATACTGATGCTAAAGGATATGTCTGCTTTTATAAAGAAGATTTTCCTAAGGCGATGGCAGCATTACTTAACCAATTTCCATCTAATACTGTGACAATCTTTGAAACTTCTAAACAAAAGCAAATTCAGGAATATTAATTTGCATTTACTATTTGATTACCAGCGATAGTAAAGAATACTGTAGATTTGTTTACATTACAGAATGTGATTCAATTCATTTTGTCACACTAGATTACAACAGATTCTAACAACGATTTTCAATAAACCGATAATGCTGAAAACTGCTATGAAGCTTAAGGTTCAATCATTTTATGATCTTCAGGTTTCAACAGAATTATTGCTCTATTAAATGTTTATTGTGAAAATATTCTGATAATATTGTTAGATATTTATTCAAAGAATAAATACAATGATTCAATCTACAGGCTCGAATATTCAAAATCTTGTCATTTACGAAACTTCTTTGTTTTCTAAATATCTTCTAGCATATCTTCTAGTATAATTCATTTTATTATTTTTAAATTAATAATTTAGATTAGAATAGAATGAATAATAAATGGCAATAAACACATAACGAAGTTCCATTGTATAGTTACAAACTTGATTTTACTTTGAACAGATAACAGCATTAATATCCTCAATGAATTGGAAAAACCTTATATTTTACTGAAACCCAGAAAGAATAATGATACACGGATTCCGAATGCAAGGGTAATTATTATTATTATATTACAATATATAAAAAATAGCGAATATATTAAAATGTTCAATACATAAAAAAAAAAAAACCTCATGTAAATAACGCAGTCTCAGAGGTTCCGAGTAAATATTTACAAAAACTATTTAACAAACATTTAATAAAATATTTAAGAAATATTTGCAAAAACTATTTAATACAAATTTACAAAAAAATATTTAACAATCTAGAGAATTAGCTCATTTTGATGTCTAAAGTCAAAGACTTATATGAACGCCAGTATAAAAATATTAATATCCTTAAATTGGAAGCTAATTAGAAGTTAATTAATACAGATGATACTAAGTTTCTCACAATTAAGATAAATTGTTACTTATTACGTACGCGTTCAGAATAAAAAACCTATTTTAGTGCTTATCTTCAATAAAATAAAATTTGATGATTTAGTATTCAATTTAGATACTTATCGTAAAAAGTAAATATAACATGTAGAAGTAATATTAAGAAATACAAAATAGATATGATAATAATTTCAAATGAAATAGATGGTGGACATAAAAGAATGGGGGGGGGGAGCTTCAGGGACATCTATTTTCAATATTGCTTAACGTATACACAGAGCCGGCGCTAGGAGGGTGCGGGGCCTCGGGCGAGATGAATTTTGCGGGGTCCTTGCCAATCCTATTTTAACAACCAGAAAATAAAAAAAAATCCGGAAATCTAACTTTCACAACGAAAAAAAAAAAAAGCAACGATCCTATTTTATCCTCTTTCTTCTCACCAGGCGCGGGGCACCCAGAAGACCAGGCGTGGGGCCCCCTCAAGCGAGGGGCCTTGGGTTCCTTCTGAAAACGTAAGCGGAATTCACGTCATACTGGCACGACTGAGTTCGACAATTCAAATCGAAGCACGCAGAAAACTTTTTCTATCTGGGTCGCCATTTTTGGAGATAACGCTACCATTGGGACATAAACAAAAATTTCAACGTACGCTTGCAGTACAATTCGCCACCGGCACGAACGACTTTACGCCTTTTACGCCCACCCTGTATATGATTTTTCTCTTTCCTTCCGTTCATCGACTTTGGCCAACCATAGACCACGGGCTAGCCCTATCTGACAACGTCAGAGTGAGGCTAGGAAATTCCAGAAGGGGAACGAGATTCACATGCCGTCCAGAATAACCCTGAGATAGTAAGTCCCAGGGGAGAAACGGACGAAACACAGAAGGAGAAAAATACATGTTCTCGACCGGGATTTGAACTCGGATACCCGCACACAGGCCGCAAGGCAGCCCGATGCTTGAGACCAAAAACCACGCCGGCATGGCCAATTTTTCTCTTTAATAATAAGTAAACAAAATAAAGCCACGGATTCATTCTTTCATTCGTCTTTTCTAATCAAAATGTTATTTAAATTATTAATTCGTACTTTTTTCATATTTTTAATATTCATTTTCAACTTAAAAGAAGATCTCATTAAAGGAAATGTTGAAATAGGGAATATTTCTGGTATAACTATAGACAAAAATAAGAAGCCATACGTCTTACCTTTCTATTTTCGTAAATGCACGTTTGTCAAAAATGAAAAATGTCAAAAAGAGGAATTAGTTATTAATGTAATTACGAATTGGAAATAATTTAATGTGATTTAAAATAATTTTTTGTACTGGTGGCAGAGTTCTTTTAAGCATAAAAATGAACACATTGATAAAAATTACGTGCTATTAAATAAAATTTAAAAAATGCCTACCATCTTTAAGCACGGATAATTAAAAAGGATGAAATATTTTAAAGCTCACGACGTTTCACGTGTTAAACAAAGAAAAGCATAAACGGTTACAAATATTAAAGGAGGAAAAAACAGAAAGAAAAACTATAGGTATACTGCCATTACATATGATGAAGCACTATTTAAGAAATTAAACCCGATATTAAGTAAAGCAAACATAAAATTAGCTAGTAAACAAGGAAATACAATTAATAAAATTCTTAACAGTTCAAAAAAATTATCTCAGGATAAAAAATGCCTATTAATATTAATAGGCAGGGAGTGGTGTACCGGATACAGTGCAAAACTCTTGGTAGTAGTAGTACGGAAAGCAGATGCCTCTATTTGGGCAGACGAAACGACCTTTGAAAAAAAGGCTAAAGGAGAACATATATGCCGTGAAAACGCGAAATGAATCTTACCACACCACAATGCACTGTAACACGATGCAGCATGAGTTGGATACTGAAAATCCAATAATTTATAAAAGTTATAGGGATGACTACTTGCGAAGGTTTTATGAAAAATAAAAATGGAAAAATAAAAATGTCAAAAAGTTATAAAATTGATCTGTCAACCACGAACATTCTAGAATATGGTATATAATAACAAACGAAACGAACTAAAAAAAATAATAAACCAAACAACGGAAAAAAATAAATAAATAAAGCGCCGTTTCGAACTTAAATTAATAGCGGACAATCACTTTTGTAATATATAGATCGAAAAAAATACAATGGGGGGCAAAAAAACATCATTTCCGGAAATTTATAGAAATATCATTTCACAAGACGAATTAATCGATGAAGGATGCTTTTTTAAAAAAATCAGTTGAGAATGTACCCTAATTAATCGAGGGTCGGAAACATCGTGAGCTTTTAAATATTTTATCTATTTTAATTATCCGTGCTTATAGATGGTAGGCATTTTGTAAATAGTAATGAACAGTTTGAGTCCATCTCCAGATGGAGTTTTAATTATGGAAGATGAAAATTTTTCAATTATGTTTTGATTGATTTCTTATTTTATTATTTATTCGATTCCATTTTTGCAGTACAAACAGTACAAACTGTTTACTTATGCAACAAGTCAATTTAAATCTTCTGTATTATTAGTTGCAGAATCAGTTTAATAAGCTTATATTTTTTGGAGCGTATCGTAAATCCAGATATACTACGATTTTAAATAAAATAACTCAGTTTTTCAAGGAAATTTTCAAGGTTTCTACAAGTTATCCATTTTTGAGCAAATATGCACAGCTATACTTCGGATAAAAATTCCGTAATTAGAACAGAAAGAAAACAATTGCTTGGGATGAAATGAATGATATTGATGGAAACTACATCTCCCAAGTGGAATGGAATCTCTTAATAATTGTGTGGACATGCGTCTACAATCTCTTAGCAATGCAATACAACCAATTTAACAGAACTTGATTTTGGCCAAAAAAATAAAACATCATTTAAAATTAAGAAAAATTTTAGAGAGCTGCTTAATTCATGCTACTAAAGAAGAAAATTTTAGTAGGTATGAGGATGCAAACGTAGACCCTAATACTATTTTGTTAATTAAGGACTTTATTAAATTAAATGTTAAAAAACTGCTTCATTTAATGTATTTAATTATTAATAAAGAGTTTAATATTAATTATTTAGTAATAGAGATCTCTGTGTTGTAAGTCTCGCATAACTCATATAATGACATAACATTGTAACAACAAAGAAGTTTGTTGACTATTCATGTCTTTAAATTTGTTGGGTTATCAACCATTTGTGTCTATTGGGTATTAGTTTCTGTTCCTATTTATTTATGGTTTGATAAAGGGAAAGCGAAATTTTCCCGAAAATTTGCTTTGTGTATTTATATAAATATTTTAATAGAAAGGTGAAGTTATTTTATATCGTTTTAAATATATTTAAAATGTCATTTCTTAATATCTTCACTTCAATGTAGTAAACGCCTGCTTTCTCGACACCTAATCTAACGACAAAACGAATTGAAATTGAATAAAATCCCCTTACAAGACGTTTCGAAACCTCATTGGGACAGGTTTCTTATTCATATAAAAGAATTAAAAACCTAAAATAAATTATTAAAAACAAAAACTTTACCTATACCCCTTCCTTCGATTGCCCATCCCTGATAAGTATTCGTCAAGAACTGTCTAAAAAATACTGTCTAAAATACCTATCAGGGATGGACAATCGAAGGTAGGGAGGACAGATAAAGTTTTTGTTTTTAATAATGTTTTAAGTATTTAATCTTTTTATATGAAGAACAAACCTGCCCCCAATGAGGTTTCGAAACGTTTTGTAAGGGGATTTTATTCAAATTTATTTCGTTTTGTGCTTAGATTAGGTGTCGAAAAAGCAGGCTTTCACTACATTATATTCCGACACGTTAAAACATTTAGTTATATATTCCAATTTTTCTTGTCCATTACAGTATCAAGATACAACAGAGATTGCAAACTTCATAATAAATTTGAATTCACCAAATTCGATTATTTTCCTGCCATCTAAAATAAATTTCTTAGATTTATTTTTATACGTGAGTAGTTTTTTTTTTTTTTACATTTTCTTGTATTTATTGCTTTTATCACCTTATAAGACTATAATTTTATCATTCTTTGTTAAATCTAAATCCCAATTTATAAAGCGTAAAAGTACAAAATTAATAAACTTCTTTTTTCCTTTTCTTTTCTGCAATTCAACAAGTTTTAAAGAATATTTATACTAATTAATGCTTTTATCATGTAAATTTCTTCGAGGACATACTAATGCAATAAGCACGCTTTATGGAAAACAAATTTAAAGCTACGCGAACATGAAGCAGCTTTTGCTGGGCAACTCAGTGAAAAATTTGCTCGTAGGAAAGTTCCCAACAACAGTTATGGGCGGAAACGATGCAGCTTGGTGGCGGCGCCATATGAACAACACACGAAGCACAGGGCGAATTGCAATGATGTCATTTGACACTAAGTCATGAAAATTGCAGTGCTGGCCTGAAAACACAGGAACGGCAATTAACGCCAACAAAGCTGAAATAATGCATTACTATTATTAGCTGATCTTATTCGCAGGGGAAGGTATTAACGCGAAACCCGAAAAACAATGCTCAACAGCCTCTATTATTACAGTGGAATTGCCAACAATGACGTCCCGTGGCTTTGTTCAGAAATTGGCAAACTGGCAGCAATTGTTGTTTTGATTGTTGCAGTGTAAAATTGCAAAAACCGAGGCTTATCAAACATTCTGTAAAATTCTACCGCATGAAATTAATGCATTTACGTAAATACTTTCTTTCTGCGTGAAGGAATTTCCGAAATATCTGTTATTCTATCTGTAATCGCTGTCCGTCAATTTCAATCGACCGCAATTTATTTGGGCGCATGTTATCCCATGGGCATGACGTCATGCGTGACGTGTTCCAGCGCTACGCTATGATTGGGTGTGCCCAGGCAGCTTTTGGAGTTGCCTTCTCTGGTCTTGGCAGCTTTTGCTGCCGGCAACTCCGGTGGCAATTGTGCTCAGGCAGCTTGAAAAGCGCTCAAGCAGCAAAGTTGCCTCGTGTTCGTGTACCTTAAATTTTGCTAAATAACCTGTTTTAACTAAACATATTTGAAATCTTCCTTTCAATTTGAAATTAACATCAACGCATAACGAATTAATGACCTTTTTTTTTTGAAGTTGAAATGCTTATTAAAGACTACTTAAACAATCATTAAACATAACTAAGATCAGTAGTTGCTTTTAATTTCTAGTAAGACTAAATGACATAACAATTATAGTAATGCCAAAAGCAAACTAATCGTTCTAGTGAAATCGCCCACAGTTTGCTCCAAAACAACTTTTAAAACTTCTGATTCCTGGTACAAATGTTCCTACATATTTCAGTATTTTAAAACAATTTTTTAAAATATTCTTTCCAATTTGTTTCCTAGGTTAAGAACATTTTCCGAAAGTTGCTGCAGCTAAATTTGGTGAATTTCGATGTTCACAAATCTTATCTTGCGACTTAAGAGTTTCAGAATTGGAACAAAAAACATTGTTTATATCAAAGAAATGACACATTTATATCATTTATATCAAATGCTAAACTCCTTTTACAACAATTTAATATTAACATTTTGTCTACTTTGTGTAAGAAGACTTCATCAGACGAATGAGAACAGGAAAAATATATCCCTTTTCCGTGAATGCATTATTTTGATAATAAACTGTAACAAGTATTACGTGAATATAATAATTACATCGTGAATACAATAGTTCTAAAAATATGTAATTGCATTTACATTTCGAAAAAAATAGACATGTCTTCCGTGAATACAATAGTTCTAAAAATATGTAATTGCATTTACATTTCGAAAAAAATAGACATGTCTTCCGTGAATACAATAATTGTATCGGGAAACATTAACTATAGTAAGGGATCGTGAATATAATAAATTAATTGTAATTTTTTTTTTATTCGGAAAAACCTGTATTCCTAATATATCTCTTAAACTTATTATATTCACGATCTCGATCTTGTTTATTATTTAAATTGAAATTTTTAATGTAATACTAATTTCGGAGGAAGAGGGATATAGTTTTCCTGTCCTCATTCGTCTGATGAAGTCTTCTTGCACAAAGAAGACGAAATATTACGATAAATTGTTGTAAAAGGAGTTTAGCAGAATGTATCATTTCTTTGTTATGAAGATTTCCAAGTATAAAAAACAGTGTTCTTAAAGTGTTCTTAAAGTTTCATATTATTTGTCCAACTGCTATATGAGGGGACTCAATTTAAATCTGAAATTTAGTATTTTTTTTTCTTAAGAATGAAGTTTAAAAGATTTTTGTAAACTTTGAAGATGAAGAGTCTAAATCTTCAAATATTTAAATATATTATATTGAAAATCTTTGTTTATAAAATTACAAAACTTAGAACCTTATTCTTCTTCTTTTATTAAATCCTAAACATGAGCTCACAAGTTAAATTTTCAAGCACTAATATCTCAGAGGGGGGAGGTAACTGGAAAACTACCACGAACTAACATGATTGTTTAATGTGATTTCTGGTTTGACGTTCTGGCGTGATAATTAATTCTAAAAGCCTGCATAAAATCCGAGAATTTGTAAGTTAGATGTAACATTTTCTGTCATTTATCTTTATTAAGCCTCAAAATATGATTAATAACTTACTTTCGCTCTCGGTATTGTATAAATACATTAGTATTAAAGTGTAGCCAGCTATAATATGTACTGTAAAGATAACGTTAGAAATAATACGGAGAGAAAGTAGTATCGATTTTTTTTTTGCAGCCTCAACTGGCGTCTCAGATTTTTAATAAGTTAAAATTACTAAAATAATTTAAAATTAATCTAATATTAAATGGACAAGCAAATAAATACTCAATTACAAATTCTAAACTAAACTAATATTTAATATTACAAAAGCTAAATACAAAACAAATATTTTAAAACGATAAAAAAAGCCCCCACAGTGCTAAAGAGCTCTTTTCTTCTTAATTAACTATGAATTAATTGTAAATATCCTAGCATACAAGATTACAAAGAATTAATAACATTAAACTGTATTTATCTTCTTCTGTTTAGATTTAACTTATAATTTCAAACTTAAGCAATTCATGTAATTATAAAATAAACTCTTCAACTCATCACACTAGTATTTAAAAAGATTTATTTAAATACTGAAGCAAATTTTCTGGAAGTGTTCATCTTCCCTTTTTCAAGACAGAACAAAAAGATTAGAATCTTTTAGAATCTTTTTAACAAACAAAAATGGGTGAAAGGACATAATATTGTTTAAAAGCATGAAATATCAACAAACTCAATTGTTGTTACAAAGGTATGCTAAATCAAATTAATATCAATTGTCATAACAAACAAGGTAGGAATAGCGATTAGTAACTCAATCACAATGCTTCGCAACGGCTTCTGTCCCCCCCCCTCATCCTCTCCCAAATAATAAAAATATATATTAGCAATATATAGGAACAATAATAAAAATATATGTATAGCAACAGTTCGGAAGAGTCTCTGTAGCACGCTCGTGGTCTCAATACCTCACGCCCAGAAATAAAAAGTAAATAATATATAACAATAATAAATGTAAAATATTAAATGAAAAATAATAAATGTAAAAAGTAAAGTAACAATTGTAAAGAATAATAAATAAATAAGTATCTTCATTTGGTGCTTGCTTTCCTTTTGTATCCTGAGGTAGAAGTTTCTCGTACCAAAAACCAGCAGTACTCTGCCAACATGCTCGCATTCCACTTTCCTGAAAATCTCCTCTCGAACTTATTGATGGAACCGTTCCCCGTGTTCATGCGAAACTGCTCCTAAACTTTCACGGAAGAAGTCCAGTTGTGATTGAAGAAAATGCTCTTTCAGAGACATGTTACACTGCATGGATTTGATCGCTGAAAGCAATTTCTCGACATGAGCGACGTAATTATCACTTTTGTTGTTACCCAAAAAGTTCTTTTATTTATTTATTTATTATTTTATTTATAATAAGTGAAAAATTGGCGAAAAAAATCAGGAAGAATCGATCATTTTTAATGATTTTTTTACAATTTAAGGGGGCAAACGCTACCCCCCAATCTATCTCATTGCTATAAATGTTATGTTTTAGAACTTTTCACCTCTCTGGCCCCTCAGAAGACATGTAAAAGCTAAAATAATCCTTTTAATCCCTCCAAATTATCAAAAAGTGATAAAAATATGGGGGAGGGGCGTCCCCCGAAAACGTTGGGTGATGGGGAAAACGGAGGTTATATTCGGATTCAGGAGGTTATTTTACATAAGAATCAGCAGGAATGGTGTCAGCGATCGAAACACATTTTTTTTTTGCCATCCAGTGTTATTGCTTTAATTTCCTTATTATTATAAATGTGGTTGCTGCGAATGCAAAAGGAGCAACTGTTGTGAGTATTGTGATTGCTGTGATTGTTGCTGAGCTGTATTACTGTTCGGTTTTGTTTACTAGAGCCTTCAACGCTTTTGCGCTTGCGTCAGATCTCCTTCGATTTCATGTCAATAGGTGTGAGGAGAAACAAAGAGAAACAGCTACTAGTTTTTATAGTAACAGTTTACTAGTAGCTGCGTTCTATTTGCGCTTTTCGGGAAAGAATTATGGAAAGAATAAATACTATTACAAAAGTAACAGGTACTAAAAAAAAAATAGGTCTTAGGAAAGCGCCCATCTCAGCGTATAACCTCTTTGCGGGGTAGAATCGTCCGTTAGTCGTAGTTCCCGCTTTTGAACACGGACAGTATACATGTGATTGTTGTTAGTGCAAATGGCGCAATTGTTGTGATTATTGTGATTTTTGGGTTTGTTGCTGAGCTGTGTTATACATGTGATTGTTGCGAATGCAAAAGGCGCAATTGTTGCGATTGTTGTGATTGTTGTGCTTTGCATTGTAGGATACGGACAAACCGGGATTATAAAGCTACCTTTCAGAAGCCTACAATGACATCATCACTATTCAATCAAAATATCTTGTTAATAATTGAGAACCTCAAATGTTGCTATTTTTTTGACATCAGTTTTTTTAAAATCCTTTATTAACATAATTATATTTGGGTCAATGAAGGCTTCTTCGTATCTATTAAAATTTTTATTTTTGGTATTTTTAATTAGGCAACTCTCCGATATTTTCTTTAATTTTAAGTCTGTTTCTTCATACTTTTACATCCTTGTCCATAACATGTTCTTTTGTTAGATAGTGGTCTGCGATGTCCGAAATTTCCAAGCTTTTTTATTTTTCAAAGCTCTTTCGTATTCTGAAACACATTCTACTAGGGCCCTTTTAATCTCTCCTTTGTAGAATTTACCACAAGTTTTAAAATCAATTTTATAAACTAAACCCATTTCATTTTGATTTTCATTATAATTTACTTTTTGGCAAAGTAAATTTTTAATTTTATTTTTGTATCTAAAACCAATATTAATGTTGAATGATTCACATAATTTTTTTCACAATATATTATTTTATTTGAGATATGGGATGAAAATTTTATTTTGAAACATATTTATTTCTTTAATTTTAAACAAAAGATAGCGTCTAATTTGATCATTATTAAACTTATCTGAATATTCATTTTTCTTTAAAGGTACAGTCATATCATTTATTATTCCTTTGTAAGCAACTTCCTGACTAGTGTTTTTACTTAATCTTATTATCCATCCATAGTTTTCTGTCCGAAGATAGGTCCAGTTCTATGGAGGTCTCACATGGATCTCCTAGAAACACCTGAGGAAAGATACTGGGGGTGGTTTCCCGTTGCCTGCCCCCAGGACACCATTAAGGAATGACGTCAGACGAAGAGAACGCGAAGAAGAGGCTGGACAACACAGGAAAGGAAATTGAAACAGCCATGCCACTGCCGCCACCGAGACCGCACGACCACGCCAGCACGGCTAATCTTATTATATAATTTTCAATAAAATTCTTTTTATATGAATTCTATGACCTGAATAATAGTTCAAATATGATCACTTTGATAATCCTTCTTGTAATGTTCCATGATAATTTTTTTATTATTTTTTTTATCAATTTGATCTCTAAAAATTTCAACTTATTATTTTCTTCTAAATCTTTTTTAAATTTTAAACCATTACTTCTTTTATTTTATTTTTCAAAAAATATATTAAATTCAAACTATTGTTCCATCAAACTTCAAATAAATATACTTCAAATACTTCTAAAATATTTTTTAGAAATAGAAATAAAATTGTTGTAGAAAAAACTAATGAGGTCAATCCAAATTATAAATTTTTAAAATTACCTATTGGAATAAATGTAGATAGTAATATAAGAGAGATTTGTAATGAAAATAAGATAAAAATTATTTATTATAAAGGAAACAGAAATTTAGGAAAAGGATTAAAAATATTGATTTCAATGTTTTACATAAAATAGGAGTGCCGTGCTGGCGTGGCCATGCGATCTAGACGGCGGTCTGCCGTTGCGGCCAATGTGCCGCAGTGTTGCGGGTTCGAATCCCGGTCGTGGCATGGTTGTTTCTTTCTTCTTCTGTGTTTCGTCCATTTCTGCGGGTACAGCGTGAGCTGCCTCCTATGGCGTACCCTGGACAACGTTTCGTCGGCTAAATACTCACATTTCTCGCCACTTGTTGAGGCCAATAGTTAAAGTACTAAGTGCCCGGGCGTTGGTTAAAAAAAAAAACAAAAAACATAAAATAGGGGTTATTTACGCTTTAAAATGCAGAAACTCCGGGGAAATCTATATTGGAAACACTGGGTCATTAAAGGAACGGGTTGACGAACATACCAGAGCATATAGAAGTAATAAGAAAGCAATTTCAGACTGGGCAGATCACTGCCTTAGTTTAAACCACAATCCGGATCCACTGATCGAAGTATTATATGAATCTCATAAAGATATGGAAAGATTACTTTTGGAATATTGCTACATCAATTAACGTAAATGCATTAATAAAGAAAAATCGTTGAAAGTAAGTGAAATTTCTTTTGGTATGTTTAAGAAATTTATGGGCAATAACAGCAAATTAAAAGAGAAATTAAACTTTGTGTAGGTTTGTTTTGGTTTCTTTTGTTTGAATTGTAGTTTATTTGAATTGTAGTTTATTTTGTTTTATTTGTTTTAATTGTTATCTTTTCACGTTTAAAGCGTGTATGTTTATTTTTATTGTATTTGATATTTATGTTGGTTTAAATTGTTATATTTATTTTTGTTCAAATTGTTATGTTTTTTTCCGTTTAGAGCGTGTATGCTGATTTGTTATTTTAAATTGTATTTGATATTTATTTTCACGTTTAGAAGGAGAAAGATAGTTTTCTTGTCTTTCTATTTTATAAACATTGAGAAAGATTCTTGAAAACAGAATCGAAATATTGGTGAAGTTCTGTTCTGTTTACGTTGAAGTATTTGAAGTTAGATACAATATTATTCACTATGCAAACTTTATACACAAACTTTAAAATTTGTAGTACCTATGAATTAAAACAGCAGAAATGAATGAATATTTATAAATAAAAGAATAAATTTGGATTAAATAAGAAATTAAAATCTAAACGTCTAAATATGAATATCTTAATAATGAAGCCTAAATTAGAAAAAATCAAGAAGGTTCAAGTATCCTCGTTGTGAACTATACATGTGGTTATGGGTATTGTACTATTCTACAATCTTTGGATACTATACTATAAACGACAGTTCAGCATTATAATACATGTCTGAACTATAGCACTTTATTCAGCCATACTCAGCTTTTTATTGGGAATGGATGTGTATGGTGGTCAGTGCTGTTTTTTTATATAACATAAGGACTAATTACTAGAAACTGTTTAACGTGCAGATGCAAAAGTAAAAAGAGCGACCAGACTGCACTGTGAATAAAAGAAATTATAAAAATACAAAAATGGTAAATATGAAATAGTGTAATTTTGTAATTCCTTTAATTCACAGTGTAGTCTGGCTGTTCTTGTAAGGACTAATTTTGATTAAAATCAAAAAACTGAAATGTTCTGTTGGTTTATTAGAGAAAACTGCCTTGAAAATACTTATAGTGAAAATCGGTAATTTTTTTTTAAAAAACTGATCAATATTACTGAAGATAAGAGTCTCCATAGAAAAAAAATTAACAACATTAAAAAAATAGTTTGTAGAGGCGAGAAAAGTACATTGGAATAATGGTCATACCGGGAAACAAAATTAAAAAAAAAATGGAACTACTGCAATATATAGGAATATCTAAGCTAAACATAAAAAAAAAAAAAATAAAATTGGTCATGCAACAATTTTTTTTTGGTGATTTCATACGGAATGGTGTAAACAAACTTTTTAAAAGTTTATTAAGCAGTAAATTGATTTCTTGTTTATTTCCATTAATAGCTAATTAATAAAAGGTATTTAATCAATTGTGAATGTGAATTAATAATTGTTTATTGCTTCTTTAGAAAAATGATTCTGAAGAGCGAAGAAAGTTAAGACAACATATTTATTTATTTATTATCACAGAGGAGTATGAATTAGAAAATCTCAAACAAATTTCACATGTGGAAGATTTCGATTTTATATTTGTGAAATTGGTAATTTTAAAGTTTTAAAAATTTATTGTGCATGTAATTTAATTTTGAGAATTAGATTTATAATATAAATTATCAATGCAAAAAAAAATAACAACGACAAAACTAAATTGCCTTGGTATAAGCAGAAAATAAGTATTATTAATCAAATGATCGCTTCTTAATCTGCATTGTAATACTGATCGAACTGCCCACTGTTTCCTTTTTATATATTTGAATGTAGTTATCCATCAAGAAAAAAATAAAGTGTAAACGAAAATTAGATTATTTCAAAATGTAAAGTGATAATGAAAAAATGGTAGTTATTTACATACTTCCTATGGAATTTTCGGAGGAGTTCCTTCGCCTTGAATATGTTGATTGTGAAATATTAACTTATGAACATTTCGTGAAAATTATATAATTGAAGATTAAATGTAAACAAAAATATTTTTATTTGTTTTTTTTCCCCTCTTCTTCGTAAGAAATAAGGCTAGTCCTATTCAAATGAATTACAAGTAGATAGCTTATAAGAATAATAAGTTTGTGAATTAACATTATTTTTCTGTTTTTTGCGCGAAAATTACTGGTAAAATCTGTCTTTAATTAATTTAGCTTTATAAATTAATATATTTTTGGGATTTACAGATAATAATGATTCTGAGTATTTACGATTTTATTTTATATTGAATACTTTAAAATATTTTAGTAGTGAAAGTAGATTTCATTCAGTGATGCTTAAATAGTTAAATGGAAAACATCAATTCACTGAATTGAAAATTGATTACTGTACGAAATATTCAACAAATAATATTCAAATGATTCCATTACGAAAACCATAAATTTCAGAGAATCTAAAAATTAAGAACACTGTTCTGTTCATTTTCACACTCTTCATTTACAAAGATTATGAAAATTCATGAAATCCCTAAACTTCGTGAAAATAATTATACGAAAAACCTTAAATTACTAAACTAATTATTTCTGTTGCCCAGTGTCTAGAAAAATGTAGAATCATAAAATGGAAACCATGAAAGTTAACTCATTCTAATAGTTTGAAAAGCATATCAAACAGAATTTTAAATTTTAAAAGTAATTTAAAGAGACATCTTATTTCAATTTCATACTTTTTTCCAGAAAACTACATCTAATGTGAGATCAAATATAGAAATAATAACTCATGGAACAAAAACTAAATATTTTTCAAAACTTCGACAAGGAATTCAAAATGTATGGAAAGAAGAAATTATCTGGAAAACTAAACATTATACTTTGCAATCTAAAAAGCTTTCTTCTCCAATAACATCAGTAAGTAAACAGAAAAATAAGTAAAAATAAGTAAGTATTAAAAAATGAAATGTAATAGAGTTTGTAGTTTACAATTCTTAAAATAATTAAGGAAATTCATTTACACTGGTGGAAAATGAAAAATGAGCACCATTAAGGATGTGAATGGGAAGCTTAATATTTGCTTGTGGTACTGGTAGTGAGCAGTAAATGTAATGATCAAAAGATCAGCATTGTGGAAGAATTAGGAAACGAGTACTGTCCGTGGACAATCCGAGCCACCTATCAGCAGTTGTTGACCTACCGCAAGAGTGGTCAGCTGTTTCCAGCACCGTACTATGCGGCCTAGTGGTGGTGAACATTGTAAACATGCCAGGATAGCCTAGGCGAGCCTAGTTTGTGCAATTAAGGGAATTTGAGCGAGGTCGTATTGTGAGTCTGCGTTTGGCCAGGTAGTCGTGGTCGTTCCGGAGAATCGCTCAGCATGTTAAACGTGAAGTGTCCGCTGTGCATCAGTATTGGGGCCGGAGGTCCGAGAAAGGTATAGTTGCTTGTTAGCCTGGTTCCGGAAGACAGCGGCACATGGATGCACGCCAGAATCGCCTCATCATACAAGCGGCCATCGCGGATCGCACAGCGACCAGATAACGACCAGGTCGAAACCTGGATGCTAGCCAGGACGACCTCCAACTATTTGCTAGAAGCAGAGCTACAGTCAAAGGTGCCGCTCGCCAGACTTCCCGTCACTCCTAGCCACCTTGCAGGCCACCTCCAGTAGTGTCGTGAAAACAGCCCCTTTAGGAATGGATGGCGCAACGATATGTGTAGTGATAAGAGCAGGTTCTGAGCAGGTTCTGACTGATGGTCGTTTGCACGTGTAGCGTCGACCTGATGAACGGCACTTGCCACAATGTATACGGTAGCGACGCACAGGACCACCGTCTAGCATCGTGGTGTGGCGAAGCATTACCTACCATGACCGTTTGCCTCTGGTTGTCCGACAGAGAACATTGCTTAGTGCAGCATACATGCAGACCTCAACCAACCCATTCTGTTGCCATTTCTGCAACATCTGATAGATGTGCTCTTCCAACAGGACAATGCCAGCACGATCAGTAGAACTGTCTCCCATTGAGAATTTGTGGGAATCGATTGGATGGCGTCTGGTCCGGTCTGCAACACCGGCGACCTTCTCAAAGTGCGCCATTAGGTGGAATGTGCTTGAACCACCATTTCTCAGGATGACATTCGCACCTCTTCGATGATCTCCATGCGAGAGTGTTGGCCTGAGCTGCTACCGGTGGAGGTACACAGGGTACTGATATGGTCTTTTGACAACACTGTAGCCTCTGTACATAGGCGAATTACTCCGGGAGCTTGATCATCTACAGTGTACGATCTACATAATGTTTACAAATTAAAAATTTAACGTGCACTTTATATACTAAGCACAATAAAATTTCATTCTCCTAGGACCTTGGCTTCAGGGTGTTCATTTTTCATGTTCCACCAGAGTATTTTATTCTCATTACATTTACAACTGTTAATGTATCGTAATTAAATCTGTTGTTTATAAATCTCATATTTATCTTTCTTTGTTTATCGAAACTGTTACAAAAATATTAATACCTGTTTAAATAATTTACATTTATTTCATTCAAAGTTTGACAAAAACTTAAAATTATGTTATAAAACTTCAATTAGGACTTGTGTATTGAAAGTAGATTCGTAGATTCATGTAATTACTTCAGCTCGAAGTATCCGCCATGGTTTCCGAGGCAGAGGTTTCTCAGACTTGTAGTGAGTAATGACTCTTCTCCAGTGAGAAGAAATACATGCCACCAAGCTTATAATTTCTGCTTCGTAAACGTCTTGTAATAAACAAGTTATTTAAAGAAACCCCACTGCAAGAAATACCAGATTGACAAATGTCGACAATACGGAAATCCCTCAAAATATTTATGGCAATATGACAATAAACCTTCTTTTCTTACGGTAAAGTTGAATCCTCACCAGTAAGAAGAGGAGATTCAATACATCCGTTCAAGCAAAAATTTGCCTAACAGTCGAATATCATGAAAATAAATATGGAATTTCATTTAATTTTTTAGTAAGCAGAAATGAACCCTCACCATATTCTGCTTCCGTCAACATATGACGTTACGGGTTTTAAATAATGTGCTACAAAGCTGAAAGAGGGATAAGGAGCTGAAACGCATCAGAGGTTTTCATGATGAACTCAACCAAAAAAAACACCACTCCATTCTGATTGTCAGGAACTTTTCCGCTCTGATTTTTTCAAAAATTCCTTTACTATTAGGAAGATGGTCTTTATGAAGGAATTTTCAATTAAAAACGGCTCATTAAGTCCTATAATCTTTTGTTTTGCAGTTTAATTCCAATTTCAATTTTAATATATCTGCTTGGAATTTTTTCCAATTTAGTTTTTTTCCTCTTCCAAATAAATTTGCCAAGATCTTCAGAATAAAGTTCATTTATCTTGACGGCATTGTTAATCAGTATTTAATTTTTAAACAATTTTTCAATGATTCTTTTATAAATATGAGCTGTTTGAAGAAAAAGAAAGGTATGGGATGTGAAAAATTTCAATAATCTGAACAAGAGAGCAGATAATCTGTGATAATGGTAATTACCAGATAATCGATGGTTTTCAACTCGAGTATAATTATGCATGACTTTGTTGTGGAAAGTAGAAATTTTTTAAAATTATAAATTAGAATTCTTAATTATGACATCCTCGTAATCAATACCCTTGAAATCCCTAAAATAATCAGCAAAAAAGAAGAAATATGACACCTCCATAAATGTAAATTAAAATCAAGAAAAACATATTTAAAATAAAATAAAGAAAATTCGTGTGCTGATCTCAACTAGCCCTAATGAATATTCTATGCGCATTTAAATAAAGAAAAAAACACCTAAAAAATATAAAAAAAACTAACGGTTGGAACTAAATGCTTACTATTTACATCTCAAAATAGCTGTTCATGGTTAAATGGTACTAATTAGTTCAGAGCACTCACCTAGTATACAACAAGGTCTCAAGACGCATGTGAATTAGAAATGTAGCACCTCCACAAATCTAAATTGAAAACAAGAAATACCCATTAGAAATACAATAAAGAAAAGCGCCAGAAACAAAATTAAGTCAATAGTAAATGCGCATAGAAAGTTTCTTTCGGACTGGCGGAAACCAGAACATACATTTTCTTTGTTTTATTTTTTATTTCTTGCATTTAGATTTTTGGGGTGTAAGGAGTGGAATGCGGCTCAAATAGACTCTTCCACTCAAATGTCAACCTCGCCTGCACGTGGTGCACCCTGCTTCGCTGAAGAGGCTCTGACGACCGAGTATCTCCCGGGATAAGGAGATCCCCTCTGTCAAGTGCCAACAGCCTCTATGGAGGGTGGATGAGCGGACAGAGTTTAGGGCACCCTCTTGCCCTTGGAATGGGAAACTATTCCTAAAGGCGGATGAACCATAAGGTCAACGGCGTAGGATGCGGAAGGCAAAGGGAAACCACCGCATTAAAGACCCTAGTGGTATCCCTGGTTCCATTGGACAATGATCACAAGTATGGTAAGACCTGAGAAGAAATATTCCGGAGTAATATGCCCACATTCGGATCTCCGGGTGGGCACTATCCCAGGAAAACTGTGCAATGTGACAAGAAAGAGTGTGGAGGCTAAAAGGATAACAGGACTGAGAATAGGAACATGGAATGTGAGGACAATGAATAGAAAAGGGAAATTGGAAAATGTGAAGAGAGAGATGGAGAGGCATAACATTAGTATTTTAGGATTAAGTGAAGTAAGGTGGGAAGGAGAAGGAGAATTTGTTGCGGATGACTATAAGATAATATACAAAGGGGGGGAACGTAAGACAAATGGTGTAACATTGATGTACAAGAAGAATTTAGATAACAATATAATAAAAGTTATGCCAATTAGTGATAGAGTATTGGCTATTAAGTTTTCAAGTGAGCCGATAGATACACTCATTATTCAAGTTTACATGCCAACATCAGATGCAGAGGAAGAAGAAGTTGATAAGATATATGAACAAATAGAGGAGGTCTATGAAGAGAATGGCAAGGGACAAGTGAGAACCATAATGATGGGAGATTGGAATAGTGTAGTGGGAAGTGTAGGACAGACAAAGGTAGTTGGAGAGTACGGGCTTGGTAAACAAAACGAACGAGGAGAAAAATTAGTGAATTTCTGTGAGCGTTTGGATTTAAGGATTGCCAATATTTGGTTTAAGAATCATCAGCGAAGGTTATACACGTGGAAAACACCCGGCGATATTTCAAGATATCAGATAGATTTTGTAATTGTGAACCAAAGATTTAAAAACAATGTTAAAATGGCAAAAACCTATCCAGGAGCGGACGCTGATTCAGACCATAATCTTCTGGTAACAGAAATAAGAACACGGCTGAAGCATATTACAAAAAAAGAAAAATTGTTAAGGAATTGGGATACATTAAAATTGAAGAAAGGAAAAAATGAAGCGTATTCAAAATATGTTGAGGAAGAATTGGCAAATATAAGACAGAGTGAGATAGTAACAGAAGAATGGAATAATATTAGAGATGCAATTCAGAAAGCTTTAGAAGAAGAGGTTGGAGTGGCACAAAAGGCTAAGAACAGGAAGAAATGGATTACTCAGAGCATGTTAGAGAAAATGGATGAAAGGAGAAGATGGAAGAATGTAAACACTGAAGAAGGACAAACGAAATATAAGAAACTCAACAATGAACTAAGAAGATTAACTGATCAGGCAAGAAAGGAATGGATGGAGAAACATTGTGAGGAGGTGGAAATTTTAGAAAAACAAGGAAGATTGGAAGAAATGTACAAAATAGTTAAAGAATTAACAAAGAATGAGACAAAGAAAATAAGTAAGCAAGGTATGTTAAATAAATATGGGAAAATAACAACAAGTGTTGAAGAACACAAATATATGTGGAAGGAGTATGTGGAAGTGTTGTATGATAGTAAAGCTGGACATTCTGAAATAGATCTGGAAGATGAAAGGGAATGTGAAGAAATAGATAGAGGACCAAAGATATTGAGGGAGGAGGTGGAAAAAGCAATAAAAGACCTCAAGGAAAG
>JAFIDM010032560.1:0-44556 GCA_023159025.1 Thereuonema tuberculata | reverse complement strand
GATAACTGACTTAGAGATTTCTTACAAGCATGGATTTCCTTCATGAATTTAATTATTGATAAATGAAAAGAACTTTAATTAGATAAGAAGATTTTACTAGAGACTTTGTGAAATATATTAAAGGGATTATCTAACTTAAAGAAGATATAGTTAATTTCTTAGATCTGCGTAATGAACTTTTATAGAGTGTATTTAAATAAGGATGTTTAGAAAAAGAAGCTGTTTAGATTATCATACAAGTTGAATAAGGCTCAGTATTCCACATAGGGTGAAAAACTAAATAGTTTACAATAAATAAACTATTTGAATTATATAGATAACAGAAAACTCTAGCAAGTTGAACTTTATATTAATTTTCCAGATAACAGATTATCTGTTTTACTAATGTAAAAGAATTTTGAATAAGACATAAACTTTGGTTTACTTTTTATTGAATGTGATTGAATAATTGATTTTACATTAGAGTAAGTTAAACCATGCCATATTATTTTATTTTCTCTTATCTAATATTCATTACACGTTATCATTCTCTAGATTCTCGTTACTAGATTCTCTAATTATTCATCATTATGAGACCATACACACAAATAAAATTGTGTCTTTTTTATTTGTATGTATGGTCTTATAATGATTATATTATTCCGCACACTATGAATAATTAAAGATTCTCTAATTCTTCAGTAAATTTACCTTTCTTTGTGTTTTGTTGGTTTATATAGGGCTAAAATGTTAATATTTTGTGTTTGATAATACAAACACATTTTTGATAACGAAACATATTAGGTTTTATTACAAAACTTCTTGATAAATAACGTGTTTTGTGAAAATTCCTGAATCATTTTCCAAAAGATTTCCTTGCTCCGACGTTTTAGTAATTTATAATTTAACATTTTGCTTATAGAATAACAGACAGAATAACCTTTTTTATAGTATATAATAATAATACCCGGGTACCGTCCTTTCGCTCCAGAAACCTTGCATATATAGCATTCAAAAAACAAACTTTATTTATTTAGCAAATTAATGTTGCGATCATCGGAGAATATATAACTTCCCAGCCCGTTGTGGCTTCTCCGACAAACTCGGATGTATTGCGGGTCGGCGTCACACACCGAAAATTCATATTTTTGCATGTAACT
Source organism: Thereuonema tuberculata (assembly GCA_023159025.1). Classification (NCBI taxonomy): domain Eukaryota; kingdom Metazoa; phylum Arthropoda; class Chilopoda; order Scutigeromorpha; family Scutigeridae; genus Thereuonema; species Thereuonema tuberculata. The sequence continues at coordinate 43,417 of JAFIDM010032560.1, read as the reverse complement.
TGCAAACGCTGAAGCGTTTGTGACTAAGTGATACATCGTTCGATAGAACTTTCAAAGACCAACATTTTCTCAATATAATGTTCTCTTCCATCTTTTATACTTTTCGTTTACATTGAGAAAAAGTAAAAATTTGAACCTTTAAAAGGCGCCATCAAAGAAACCAAAAACCTTTTTTCGAAAGATTTTTGTAGCATTTTGTTTGTCTTAGAAAGATCTACATTTTATCTATTTACATAACCAAACTATCTCTTATAGTTTGGTCACAAAATTGGAAAAACGTAAAGTCTTATGACAAACAGAATAACGCTTTTATAATAAAAGGTTTCTTAATCTATATTACTAAAATCTTTCATTTCTCTGTCTGTCTGTCCGGCGCAATTTTTTGTGAGAATGAAAAATAGAAATATTTTTTTCAATGAAACATCCGCGAGAGGAATCGAACCAGCAACCTTCTGATCCGAAGTCAGATGTCTTATCCATTAGGCCATAGGGACTTCAACTCTGTCCATATTTTTTTTTTTTGTGACTTATATCTCTTTTCATTTCCCCCATCAATTAAGAGTGTATTCAATCTTTTTTTTGAATCTCAAGATTGTTTATTTATTTCCCATCCGTCAGTTTATTTGTAATTCAAAACTGACAATTAGAATTATAATTGCTGAAACATTGCAATATTTTAAATATTCTTACTTAACCAAATTTTATGTGATATTGAAAAATATGTGCGGTTACACGGCAGATGTTGGAGTAAACAAAACAGAGTCAAGAAAGAAAGAAGCCCTCTTTTTTTGAGGTGGAATTCCGAAAAAATCACTATTTGCAGCTGAAAAACCATCAATATTTGGAAATCAAACGTCACTGAAAAGTGGCAATTACTATAAAAATGAGAGCCAAAAATGAAAGAAGCAGTACTTTTATTAGCTAGAATACTGAAAAAACACTATTGTAACTCAGAAACCACTGAAAAGTAACAATCTACAGTATATTACTAAAATCTTTTATTTCTCTGTCTGTCGGTATGTCCGTTGCAATTTTCTGTTAGAATGGAAAATAGAAATAATGTTTACAATGAAACATCCGCTGGTAATCCACAACTTGAACATCACTATCTGCCTGAATATCTGAACTTATTGAATCTCAGCGGGTATTCCTCAACATCGTTTGTCATTGAAGATTGGATCTCCAATAATGTTGTTGCAAAAAATCAATCCCAAGTTTGGACACTGCTACGGAACTCAACTTAAATGCCGTTCATTCGATAATGATCTCAAAAAAGCCGAAATTATAACAGGAACTCACAAAGGAGATTTTGTTTTCATCCATAGGATGTGTATGAAATTAAACGATAATCTGCTTCTATTCACTTTCACAAGAAAGCAATTTCCGATCAGGCCTTCTTACACGATTTTTATCAATAAAGCTCAAGGACAGACTCTAATAAAATTGCCATGTATTTGGAGAACGTTGTCTTCACTCACGCACAACTTTATGCTTTTAAGTCACAAGTCAATTTTGAATTTGGTTATCTTCACTCGAAAGAATAGTCACAATCAATTCGTCCTTCAAGAATTTCGTATTTAAAGTACAATCTTCACTCATCATATATATTAACAAACCTCCATCTCAACAAATCTCTTCTTCAAATATCTATATCAATCAATTTGCACACGGGTAATGGTTGTAATTACGAAAAGAGATTCAAGAAAGAAAGAAGCACTATTTCTATAAGATAGAATACTGAAAAATCACTATTTGTAATTTAAAAACCAATGTTCTTTGTAACTCAAAAACCACTGAAAAGTATATCTCTATTATTAAAAGCTTTTATTTCTCTATCTGTCTGGTGCAATTGTTGTAATTTGTGAAAATAAAAATAATTTCTACAAATTCACTACGGTAATCGAACATGCAACCATCTGCTCCGAAGTTAGCAGTCTTAGCCATTGGACCACGAGGACTACATTCTCACCTTCATAAAAAATAAAAATATATCATAGATATATGATTCACATGCTGGTTCTAAAAGCAGTCGTGGATTGACAGAATATAAACATCAGAAATTAAATTAAAAAAAAAACTTTTAAGAAATTTTAGTTTTAGTTTACTTGATGTAATTTGTGTGTGTGTGTGTGTGAGTGTTTTAAATAAATAAAAATTTGTTTTCCGTTACCTATGCGGAGGCTTACGGAGCGAAGCGACGGGTAGCCGACTAGTTATGAATTAAGATCAATAAAGCCTGCCTCAGAACTAGATAAAAACTTAATTGAACCTTTCTCAATCACAAAATAGCTTAATAACTGTCAGATTCACTACTGTTTCATTATTTATGACTGGTATTTCATTTTATATGGCTATCATATAATTTGCCGCGCTGGTGTGGTCGAGCGGTCTCAGGCGTCGGTCTGTCGTGAGATCAATGTGCCAGCGCCCGGGTTCAAATCCCGGTAGCGAGCATGGATGTTTCAAAAATTTCCTTTCCTGTGTTGTAGCCTCTTCTTCACTTTCTCTTCGGTCTGACGTCATTCCTTAATGGCGTCCTGGGGAAGGCCACGGGAAACCACCCCAGTATCTTTCCCTTGTAATTCTAGGGAGTCTGCTAGGGGTTCGCCGTCTTGGGAACACTAGCGCTCCCTGCAGCACGGATGCTTCGGCAACGAAGCTCGCACTTCGGTGCGAACCGACCACACAACATATAATTTATAATGATATTTTAAAAAAATAAAAAAATATATTATTTTTATTTTTTAGAAAGATGTTTAATTATCATGAAAGTGATGATAAACATAGTAATAAACTGTGTCCTCTTCTTACTGGTTTCTTTCAAACTGAGACAATTTATCGCCATCAACTGTTCTTTCTATGGAATAAATTAGAGTTTCCCGAAAGCATCTTGCTATTTTTCTCTTCATAAAATTTTATGATGCCATAAAACTTTGAAACCAATTTAGGATAAATTTCTTTCCAGGAAAAAATTAATACTTGAAAAATTTATTCAGAAGACGAGTAAAATATAAGATTTTAGAACAGATAAGAACATATAAGAAAATTAAAAGATAGAACTAAAATCGAATCGGGGACATAAAGAAGAAATAAGTAAATTTAAAACGAGTTCACTCCGAAAATTTAAAAACCGCACTTTTTCGTATTGCCTGTTAAAATAAAAAAAAATATACTTTATGGAGTAAAGCAAAACAAAGGAATTATTAGATATATTGATTTTAGTAATTAAACTTAAATTCTCTAATAGTTATTGAGAAGGGGGCGGCGATTGCTAATAAATATTTAAGTGAAGTCTACTCTGTATTCAGTGATGTCCATCTATTTTACGAGATATTGGAAATATGTTTTGACTACATCTAAAATGTCATCTTGAAGGTTAATTATTCATTGTTGGCTATACTTTGTTAGAACATTTATTTCACTTGCACTTATTATTAGAATGAACGTTTACTGTTTATATTTTACTAAGTTTTATGTTAATTTTTGAATTAACACAAATAATAATTGTCATTACGATAGCAAAATATTGTTGATTTCTATTAAAGCCTGTTAGGGTTTTTTTATCTTTCCAATTTCATTTATTTATTTATTTTATGCTTTTATCTATTTTTATTTTCATGAAGTTTACATTACGAAAAGTACTTCACGCTTGCGCTCTATTTTGTCTGTTTACATTCTGTAATACAAACAATGACGAACGGATAAACAAGTATAAGTCGAACGTTAAGGTGTCATTTGATGAATCAAAACATGTAGGTACATGCACATTTATTTAATTATTAATTAGCGGTCCATTTGATAGTCACTGTGATAGCGACCAAAATCGGTAGCTATCGCGTTTATCCGGTCCATCCGTCCATCCGTCCGTGTCTGCCTTCCCTTCACAACTCCCGAAAGGAAAATCGGATTCACAAACGGATTTCACCATCGAGTTCGGAGGCCCAAACAACCTGGAATAGAGTATTTCAGGAGGCAAAACTCCCACATGTTCGAGATATTTGGTATTGTTGTCATTGTATCTTCCTCAAAACTCCCGAACAAGTTACATTGTACTCGTCTTAATAAATTTTTGATTTTCTCCTTAAAAAAAAAATATCTTAAATTGATTTCAAACTTCTATAGCATCATAAAATTTTACGGAGAGAAAAACAGCAAGATGTTTACGGAAAACTCTAAATTTATTGCTTAGAAAGAACAGTTGATGGCCATAAACCAGTCGTAAATAATGAAACAGTAGTTAAATCTGACAGTTAATAAGCTATTTTATAATTGAGAAAGGTTCAATTAGTTTTGACCTAGTTCTGAGGCAGACTTAATCGATGTTAATTCGTAGTTCATCTATACTAGTTTAACGTCAAAACAAGGATAAGCTCAAATGTCAGAATTAAAAAAGTAATGTATGATAAGTGAAACATAATCTCTTTTGTTAATTTAGGTTTGAGAGAAAGATATCAGCAGGACTAGTGGTGTAAGTCGAACCTTAGGGCGTCATTTGATGAATCAGAAAATGTAGGTAGGCCTATGTAACTGCATATTTATTTAATTATTAATTACCAACTCATTTGGGAGCTATTGTGATTGCAACCAAAATCCATCCGTCCATCCGTCCGTGCCTGCCTTCCTCTAACAACTCCCGAAAGGAAGATCGGATTGACAAACGTACTTCACCATCGTGTTCAGAGGCCCAAACAACGTAGGAATAGGATATTTTCAGGGGCCCACGCCAAGTTCGAGATATTTGGCATTGTTTTCATTGGATGTCCGCTAATAGCTTATATGTTAAAAATGGAACATCACATTTCATTTATGAGTTATAGCTTGATGATTAAGGTGTCGGACTCATCAAGCACTGAAGGTTATCGGTTCAAATCCGTATATGTTCCTTTTTTCTTTCTTCCTAATCTTTTTTTCTCAATGTACGCATGGGGTTTGGTTGTTTGTTTGTTTGTTTTGTTTTTTCCTAATTCCATGATATGAAACATAATTAAGGAGAATTAAATTCAAACGAATATAAAGATCAAAGAGATTTGCTGATGTCTATTCCTATCAATAAAAAAAAATGAAAATAAACCATTATTACGATATTTTAACATGAGGTATTCAAAACCTGAAAATATTTAAAATAAGCAAGCGATAAATAGCACTTAAGAATCAAATATGATATAAAATAAACTTACTTACTTGTAGTAAGTTTGTTTTATATCATGTTTTACTCTTTAAGTATTTTCATGTCTTGCTAATTTTAAATATGGAAATAAATTATTTAATTACGAAGTCGTGTACAGCCGTTCCGGCATGGCCGAGGGAACTAGACGGCGGTCTGCCGTGTGGCCGTTGCGTCGGAACCTTGGTTCGAATTCCGGTGTTGGCATGGCTGTTTCTTTCTTCTTCTGTGTTTCGTCCGTTTCTCCCTGGGACTTACTATCTCAGGGTTATCCTGAACGGGATGTGAATCTCGTCCCCCTCTTCTTGACTTTCACTAGCTTCGCCCTGACGTTGTCAGGTTGAGCTGGTTCCGTGGTCTCTAGTTGGGCAAATTCGATAAAGGAAAAGAAGGAAGTCATGGACATTATTCAGCCTTTGACAATGAATAAAAAGTATATAAAATAGATTACATAATTCAATTAATTAAAGAAGATTATTGCAATTTTTTCTGATTTTCTTTCATTTAGATAGTGTCAAGAAATCGGTGAAACTTGTAACTTAGGTCGGCTGGCTTCCGGATGAAAAAAAGCCAGGAGATCAATGAAAAGATATCGTCAGAGAGGATCAATAGCTAACGAAAACTATGCAGTCTGCGATGATACAAACCATTTAGCAATGAGAGGAGAAGGATGGTGATACAGACTACAGTTGGTAATCTAGGATTTCGTAAGTAACATTTGTTTAATTTGTATTTTGTTTCACAGGAAAGAAATTAATGGTTTTTATTAGTTATTTTTATTTACATGATTGAATGTGAAGCCGAGCACCGTAAACGGCTTAAAGGAAACGTCGGCGATGTAAGCTCGACGAGCAGGTGCGGATTGCAAAGTCCAGTGGTTAGATGTTTTGGGATTGTTTTAGCAGAAATGGAGATATGGTCGGTTGGTCCCAGAGCTCGAAAAAACTTATTATCAGTTCATCCCTACTGAAGGATACATCTCTGTTTTGATTAAAATTGGGGCATTAAGCACATTTGTCATAGCACTTATAAACAGTTTCTAAAATAACAACGACTATTCAGTAATATTTTTTTTAAAACCAAAGGATAGGATCCGTATATTGAATCCTGAAAAGTCGCTGTTATTTTAAATCTGAAATGGTTTATATATGTTGTGACAAATGTGTTTCATGGTCGAATTTTAATTACGATATTAATGCTGCACGTTAAATAATTTATATAATATATCTCTGTCATTTTCTGGAAAAAAAATCTATTTAATTAATGCATAAATATGTGTTCGGAAATGCAGAGGATGGATAAGATATAACGAAGATACAGTTTAGAAAAAATCATTAATTATTTTTTGAAACAAATTATGTTAAAACAACAAAATTGTTTTTTTATTATTTTGTTGAATTTTATTTGACAATAATGTAAGAAAAGGAATTCATATTCTTTTCAGCCATTTTAAAACTTCTGTGACGAATCCTAAAATGGCATGTCTTCTTACCAACACTTATTCTATAAATAAAAAAGTTAATTTTGAATTTGCAAACACCGATTCAACAACAACAAATTTGTAGGACTGAAAAAGCAGGATTACTCGATAAGTAATACAAAAAATTTGACAAAAAATTTCAGATATTCCAAATGAATGTTGAATTTCATTAGAAGTACATTAATACGTGCTATGTTATTTACTTTATTTCCTATGTTAAAAATATTGAAATTTCGATCTATAATTCTATAGAAAGGCGTTTATTACAAACTTATCAACTGAAAGTAAGAAATATCGAATCATATATTATTACATTTCATTTGAAAAATAATTACAATAAACTGGGTTTACTGAAATATGAACTCGTATATTTTAAGATTCCTTATTACAATTTAAAAACTAATTAATGATACGAGGTAGGGTAAGGAAACGAGATAGGGATAGTAAACAAACTTAATAAAAACAAAAATTTCCTATCAGTTGAGAAGCCAAGAAAAAGGCAATGCAGAGTAAAAGATGTTTCCTTTTCACATTTTTTCAATAAATTAATTGCAACTATTTTTCATTATTGTAATTCTTATATATAGGAAGTTCCGGCAGATCTTTCAAAGAACGTTTAAGGGAGCGTACAAATGCTTATGAAAACAATAGACCAGAACTGTCAGACAGGGCATATCACACGATAAATTTGGCCCATAACCCAGATCTAATTATTGATATAATCTATGTATCCCAAGATGAATCAGAAAGATTCATTTTGGAATCTGGGTTTATTAATTTGGCAAACTGTATTAACAAAATCAAATCGCTAAAAATGAATCCTATTTCATTTGGATTTTTTGAAAAAATTATAAAAAATAATAAAATTTTGAAACAAAAATTGAAATTGTTATAATTATAACTGTAAATAAAGTATTATAAGTGTAAATAAATTGTTAAAAGCGTATAAGTTTTTTTATTGTTAAGGAAGAATTGTATGAGTATTAATAGTTTTGTTGTTCAAGAAAGATTGGTTTATGAATTATTTCATGATTGTTTATATTTGGAATTCTGTTTTTTTAAGTGTAGTGGAAAATCTTAGGGTTTTCTCTACGCTTCCTGAAATTTTTCCTGAAGAAAACTTCTGCTAATGAAGTTGAAATATTGATTAAAGAAGTTTAGGAGGAAGAAGAAATTATTGCGAATTTTTTTGTGTTAAACGTGATACTAATTTTAGAGAAAATAAAGTAGTTATCAAAATCCTAATTCTAAAGCATTACATAACCAATCTCAAAGATTTAAAATGTGGAAAACAATTAAAGAGTAAGAACGGCCCATGAGTGGATCGAACCCACGACCTTCGCATTATTAGCACGACGCTCAATCCAACTCAGCTAACAGAAGCTGTTGCGAAGCATTGTGGGATATGTGTCCACAGAAAGACAGACAAACCGGGAATATAGGGCGTCTTTCAGAAGCCTAAAACCAAGGCTACACATGCGTAAACATAAACGCCTTTCGAGTTTATCATTTGCGGAAATCGGGAACGGCCGTTTCTTCCTTATTGGGACTTATCAGGTCGAACCACCCTTCCCAATATTAAATCCAGAAAGGCTCGAACATAAATGAAAGTCATCCTCGCACCCGATAGTGACCCCCGAATCAAACTAACAACAATAAACACTAAGCGCTCTTGTACACAGAAAAAACTTTTTTTCTAATAACTGATAGGACTAAAAGGTATGAAGTTATTAAGAAACCAACAACTGAAAAGATATAATAAACTAAATAAATAAATTTAACATGCAGAAAATATTTATTAAAATGAAAACCAAGGAGAAAATCAAGGGATAGAATGGATCGGGCTGATGAGTCTCAATAAGGACGAAACGGCCGTTCCTGATTCACTCCGATGAATTTATTCACGTGCAACCTTGGTTTTCATTTTAATTTTTCATTATTGTTACCGTTTTAATCCATCGGAAAGGGAAATTGCAGAGATTATTGTCATAAATAAGAAGTTATCCCAGATAAACTCATCAATATAAATATATTTATTTTTTGGTAAATATGCCAAACATTAAAACCGTAGATATAAGATCGTCTAATAAATATTTAATTTAATAAAATAAATACTTTACAGCAGGGGTCGGCAACCCGCGGCACGCGGGCCGCATGCGGCCCACGAAGCGTTTTGGTGCGGCCCGCGAGGGGTCTTAAGATTTCCTTTTTTTTTTTTTTTTTTTTGGTTGTTAAAATAAGATTTTGGCCCTTTTTCGCCCAAGTGCGGCCCGCAGTAATCCCCACATAAAATATTTGACCCTCTTACAACAAAAGGTTGCCGACCCCTGCTTTACAGAAACCGGATTTCTATCAACCTTTTATTAAAATTAATTAAAAGCTACTTATATAATCACTTAATATTTAACGATTAGAAATGTGCTCAGCATTTTAGAATGGGGCTTTCCAAACAAAAATCATGTCCGAAATGCTATATTTCTTTTAGTTTCAAAGGGGTTGAAACTAGGCGAAGGGGTTTGAAACTCAACCGCCGTCCCTCTGTACGCTAATACAGAGGCAGTTTTATAACTCGAGTCAGTCAAAGCCAATTCCGATAGTTTATCTGAAATCCAGTCACTTGAATAAATTAAAAAAAGATTTTACAAATTTCAAAATTATGAAAACAATTTTTTTAGATAAAAGCTAAGCTTTTTTTACAACAGATATAATAATTTTAAAAAAATCCACTATTACAGAATGCAATAAATTAAGAACAAATAAACTTAATATTAAACTTTTTATTCTTTCTTCTATGCTTAAATAAAATGGAAGTAAGCACCAGAATTGTGCTTACTTATTACTCAAAATAGATTATTCAGAATAGATGACAATTTAACTATTTTTTTCTAATTATTTGTAAATTCGTTGCATTTAATTTAAAAATTATCAAACAAATAGTCTTTATGCGATTAATAGAACCATTTTAATTGTAATTAAACTTTTATTTTTAAATTGAACTGATGCCAAACGAAAAAAAGCAATTAGTCTTAATAGTTATATTCTAAGTGATAGTAAAGAGTATATTAACTTGAAACAAGTCCTTCATTTGCATAATTATTTTGAGTTTTGACGAAATAAACTTTTGTTTTTGGATTTTTAAATTATTTGATCCTAAAATCTTTGCTTTTAATTATTGTTTAGTTATTGTGCGGTTTTGTATTGTTTTCTTGGAAGTTTTAACTTGATCCGCACGTTAATTTTGATTTAAAATCTTTTTGTTTCTGAAACATTTGACATGATTTTTTATGTTGAGTTTTTGTTCTCTTTGATGACAAAATGAATTCTACGTTTAATGTTTTAAAAAATAACTTAATTTTTTCGGAAAATAGGATTTCGGAATTCTAATTTTTTATCTAAAACTTGTTAAAATTAATTTTTCTGAATGTTTTCCATATGGCTAGCAAGAGAAAAGCCACTGAATTTGATCTTAAGATAAGCATCAACATTTTAAACTTACAAATCAAACAAGTTACTGTAAAAAAAAAAAAATCTAATTTCTTTCATGAAATTGTTAAGAGATTAAAAAAGACTGAAATACATTTCCTTTTTCTAATTTGCATGTGAATTTCAGGATTTGCCAGAATATCTTAATTTAACTTTCAATGATGAAGTTAATATATAAATGGCCTAGAAGACGAAATTGACCAGAGAATTCATTTTAGAACCCCTTAACTATTCCTGAAGTCAATGAAATTAAAAAATTCAATAAAATATAAAAAAGAGCTACGGGAAAACAACTCACTGGTGCTATTTATTTTAAATCGATTTTCAATTTACTCATATAATTCAATTAGATATTAGGATGTTTTCGGGAAATAAGAATTTTAAGATAACCTAATTGCATATACATTGAATGATTCATATTATCCTCAGAAGAGAATGTGAAACCGGAATTTACTGTGATAAGAAACAGAACCAGGGTCTGTTACTTTCAATGAAAGTAATCTTGCTGAACGAATCCAAAATCCAAAAGAATTGTTCAAATTACAGTTTTGTATAATTATCTTTGAAACAGGATTAAATTTCATTCAGGAAGGTTTGAATGCCTAACTGAGAATAAAGATTTATACAGATTTTTCTGTGAGTTTCGAGAAATGTCTGAAAATGATTTAAGAAAAGTTTATATTTTGATATTCTCTTCAAATTCACAAGGACACCGCAATTTCGAAATATATTGATGGTCTTGCACTCTACAGCAAGCTGATGACGTATAGAATTTTGAGCAGCGAAATTGTAGATCCAATAAAACATTTCATTAAAAATCAAGATAACTGACTAGCAGCATTCTTCCTATTTTTCTAGCTTTATAGTAGCCAGTTATAGTAGCTTTAGGTGAAAGAAACCTTTCAAAAATATAAAACTTATCAAATCATTTTTAAGATCATCAATGTCTCAAGAGAGACTTAGTAATCCAACAATATTAGATGTAGAGCAAGAATTTTATATAAGCTTAGAAATCTCAAATAACATTGATAAACTTGCCAGTAAGAAAGCAAGAAGAGTACAATTTTAGTTCTTTCATTAAAAATCCGCTATCAGCTGATGGCTGCCTATACGAGAACAGTTTTAATTCTATTATTTTTAAGAAGACATTTCATTTTTGCAAGATTTTATCAATTTATGTAAAATTTCACGTATGTATTAATTGGTTAAAACAATGGGAGTAGTAAGGAAAACACATTTCAGCTAAAAAGATGATAAAACAAGTCTAAAAATATACATGTTACTAAATAAATCTTCTAGCACAAAATATACGAAACCAACTACACCTACCAATATTTCGTCTTCAATATCTAAAGACTTTCTCAAAGAAAGAGAAATTTCATTTATGTAAGGAGGAAAACCTTGAGAAAGTCTTTAGGTATTAAAGACGAAATATCGGTAGGTGTAGTTGGCTTCCATATATTTTGTACTAGAAGATTTATTTAATGTAACAGAGAATTGTGATATTGTTATGAATATATGTTACTAGTTTCGGGCTCTCTTTCAGAGACTCATCGAACAGAAGAGAATTGATAATAAAATAAACTGTAGTGCGCTTTTCTTTATTTAAATGCTCATAACAAATTTATAGAGGCTAGCGGAGGCCAGCACATGAATTCTCTTTCTCTTTATTTTTAATGTTTATTTAATTTTTATTGTAGATTTGTGGGGGTTCCATTTGTCTGAATATTGCCGCTTCAATTCACCTCCGTTATGAGATTAGCTTGTTTATTCTGACTACTCTCAACTGAGGATCGCCAAGTAAGCGTGGAACAGGCTGTCTTGAGATGTCACTAATGAACAATGGCTCAAATTTTTAGGTATATATGCTCTTTAAGCGCTTTTCTTTAATTAAATGCACAAAACAAATTTAAATAGGCTGGCGGAGGCCAACATGAATTTTCTTTTTCTTTATTTTTAATGTGTATTTTTGTGTTTAGTTTAGATTTCTGGAGGTTCCATTTATCTGCCTTTTGTCTTTCTTGTATTGATGAAATGCCTCAAGGTATTTTGGTCACTAGTTACAATCCCGATGTGTCATGATAATATCCGTGTAATGCAAGGAAATAGTCCTGATTAAAAGACCTTCATAAATGAAGGGTGTTGCTCAGTTCTCGAGTTCTCTCGCTTGATAAAGCATTTGAGAAAGATGGTTAAAATTAGTCACGCTAATAGTTTTTTTTTTAATTATTGTGAGTTTTTTTTTAACAATATAACTTTTCAATCATTGCAGACGCTAATCTCTGAGTTAGGAAATGCTTATATATAGGCTACAACTTATAATTCTGAAAATTATATCTAGAAAAAAAAATTCTAAATAAATAATTTCTTGATGCGAAAAACTTGACTTCTTTATTCTAAACTGGAATCTTACACATTATTGCTGCTTGTCCTAAGCAGTCCGATCATTTTCTATTTTATATGTAGATAGGAATTTCCATTGCTTAAAATCAAATAATTAAAATCAAATAATTCCTCCCACAGATCCTCTGCTAAGTAGACTAAGAATTTTATTCTTTGGCATTCTGCCACACTTCACTTCCTCTTCAATCTGATGCTTATTCAAACGAGTAATTTTTAATTACATAGATTTTTCTTTATTTAGTCGTTGACTGCTTCTGTATTTTAATATTGAAATACATTCGAGCAATTTAGTCACATGCTGAACTAGGAAATAAAATTAAAATCATAATTTTGATACAACTTATTTTTTAATCATAATTTTTCTAGAATTCAGTCAAAGATATTCTAGAATTGCATACTATATTTTCGAAATTCATTTATATATTCACATATTACTAGCTGATTAAGTGACCAGAGCTCAATTTCAGAATTCGTTTTTTTCTTATATTTTGTATATTTTTTTTTTCTTAGAAATTCACTGGTGTACCTTTCAATTTAATGTTTCAACAGGATTCTGAAATTTGTTTTCTTTATATTTTCGTGGTTCATTACTTACAAGTTAGGTGGTTTTTTGTCGATTTCGTACGTATGCATCGAAAACTCGAAAAATTTGTGAAATTCGCAATCCTATATATCTGCAAATTATAGCTTTATAAAGTTGTATATTTTATTTTTGTACAATTTATAAAAAATGTTATATCTTATTTTATTAACTATTTCATTTCATTCTAATAATAATAATTTCAAAAGTACATTATATATTATAATACTGAAGTTGGTTGATAGATAAACTAATTAATCATTATATTAAAAAATACATAAAATTAAAAAAATAATTTTAAAAAAACATACGACACCACTACTTTATTACATTCTTGTAATGTAATGTAATGAGCGTGGGTGGCTTGACAGCCGAGCACCGCGACCTCAAATATCTATTGTGCTATCCCACGGAAATAAGGACAGACAGAGAGAAAGACTGAGAAAGAATGGTGTGAAAAATGCAAGGGAAACGGGAGAACCCCGGGATAACCTGCCCAGCGCGGATCGCCACCATCAACGAAACCCACATAAGAACCGAACCTCGGTACTCAGTGGTGAGAGGCCAGTGTCTTAGCGACATCGCCAACCGCGCGGCCTTATTACATTCTTACTAAAATTTTATTCAAATTCTTGTGATATAGTAGTATCAGATATCTACTCTTCATCAATTGGTAAATTATAAAATAATTTAATCTTTACTTCGAAAATGTGAAGACAAAATATTCGTAAAAAATTATATTTTTATTTTAAGTTTAAGAATAAAAACTGAAATTAATGTTTACAACTCCTTATTTTAAGACTAAAGAACAAGAGAATAAAAATCCATATTTCGATCTATGCCTTTCTGTTGAAAACAGTTGATTAAAAATTCAAGATGTTTTTAGCTCCGACATTAATGAGAGGTATTAATGCGTTCAAGTGGAAAACATTTCTTACACAAAGCATAAGCATTAATAATAGAAAAGCTCTACTTTAGCTGTGTTCGATTGGTAGTTTAATTGAGCAGTATCCGCTATTCGTTACCACAGTTCTGCAAGTCATTTAACCTAGGATGAATCCCAATAGTTAGATCTCACAAATATAGTGGACATTGTGTTTGAAATATCTAGTTCTAAGGGACATCTGTTATCTTAAGAATCGTTATTCTTGTTTTCACGATGTGGTGAAATTTTTCAGCAGTAATTAGTCAGGTAAGGATTATCTTAAACAAATTTTGAAATAAGAATGTCTTAAAATTAATGGTAAAAATATAAGAATCTATATAAATAGAAAGATTTTACTTGTGCCGCACATAACTATGGGTTTTTTAAAAAGAAAGCCTCCATGCCTAAATAAAGTTGTAACTTTAATTTTTAAATTAAAAAAAAATACAACTTTATTTCGTTGTGCAGGATTTATTTTGAAAAATCGATAATATAGAAAACTTTTCGGTACTTTTGTAAACCAAATATTTCTTCAGAAACTTACAAATGCAAATCCGTGCAATTGTTTGAATCTAATATTCGGACAAAAAGAAAATAAAAACGAAAGAGAAATAAAAAGACTTCGCATGCTTCACATTCTAGCTGACTAGGTAAATCAATTTTAAGACAATGTAAACGTAATTACAACATGAATACATTTGCAACGTTTTTTTAAAGGTTCCGACAAACGTCAGTGGAAAATGAAGCAAAAGAAAAATCAGTAAAAGAATAACCAATAAACATTGGATCGGAAAAGCATCGTTTATCAGTTAATAACCACTCTTACTTTAGATGTGTGGTTTATTAATGCGAACATAATTCAACCAATACGTACAGTAACGATACAGTGGAAGTTTATTGTGTATGGTCCAAAAATTACAAAGAAAAAAATATTCTAAATTTTACGAACATAACAGTTCGCAATCAGGTTACAACTGATACAGAAATTTGTTCAACAAAGCCTTTACGAACAACCTAATTACTTTACGAACAACCTAAAACTCACTTTAATGTACACAGACATTAGAGTAAATGTTAAAAATATCCACCACCTGTCTCAATACAGGCTTGGGACAGTTGGGATAGGGAATGTCTAATCCACTTTTGTGTTCATAATTAGCTATATACAATTGTTTAACCTCTGTTCCAACTGTGCAATCGTAGACACATCCGATTGTAAGAAATATATTTCAGATAAAAAAAAAATCATAAGATTTAAATATGGGGGACCATGCAGGCCAAATAATCAGGCTACTCAACCAATTCAGTGTCATGGAAAGGGATAATTGCCATCATCATGAAACTGATCCTTCCTGCACTAGCCTATTATTAAAAAAAAATAAACTAAATAAATGAAGTAAATAAATCAACCGTATAATTATACAGATAGGTAGATTTAGTTGTACATAATTACTCCCCATAGTCCATGTTTTGAACTGTGAGCATCAAACATGACGTTAGATGAAGCTATGATCAAAACTATTTGAAAGATAAATATAATAAGGAATCGTTCTCAATTATTTCATCACGAAATACTAAATATTTGGTCATCTATTTTGGGACTGAGCTTTCACTTCTGAGTGATTACTTTTTGATCTAGAGGGTAGGGGTGGGGGGATCGGGCAAACCAACAGAACCGTGCTAACACCCTAAATAAGGAAGTACAAAACCTTTTAATAAAAAAATATATGTCTGCTCCTTTCACGTACAAAAAAAAATAGCACAGGATAGCATCTGATGCAAGTAAAAATAACAAACACATAATAAAGCAAAAAAAATTGTTGACGTGGAATAATACGACAATCAATCTTGATGCAGGTCCATATATTGATTGAAAGCAGCTATAATACGCGTTTGTTTTACCAACATTAATAATAGAAGGATAAGTTATTGAGAATAGCAAAATATGATAATGCATTAATTTAAATTGGCCCTAAATACCTCGTAAGTTAAAAAAATCAATATATTTTAATGAAATCTGTAATGTAGTACACTGATGATAGTTATGATGTTTTTTTTTTTTTTTATGCGCAAATAATAAAGAACGTACAAGATATAAAATCTAATAAAGATTTACTGTAATGAATTATTACAGGTAGATCAGATGATGATGTAGTAACAAGTAAGTGTTTCAATATGAAACAAGAATAAGGAATGATTTCAAAAATGTTCTTTTAAATAAATTACACGTTCCCTCAAATTGAGAAAAACCACTGGGGTTCAAATCCTTCTTCGGATTCAGTTTCTCAACTTCTACGTACTTCTTTAAATATCTACTTGATATTTTCCTCAAATAAAATTAACACTTTAAATCCGGGTAAATGGCTTTTTCACCTTGTGCATTAAATGCTATTTCGCATTAACAACTAATAAATTAAACATAATAATTTACTTGACTAACATTGAGAATTAATGTTCACTAATTTCCAACTATAATTTCCATTGCAATAATTATATATTGACTCAGCTTCTGATTTTCCATTCGCACTTTAAATAACTTGGCACACACTATTTTAACTTTTCTAATTAGGTATTAATCTGCTGCACTAATTATTTCTCATGAATAACTAATGTTACTGGAATAAATAAATTGTCTCATGCTTTAGAGATTCCTAAATTCACTCGCACTTCACTGCTATGGCGAATCCCACAAAATGGAAAATTATTCATAAATCTACTTACAGTTTCATCTTTTCATAAACATTGCTATATTCGCAGATATATTTTATCTGCTTCTTCGGGCTCAGAATATTCTTCATTAACAAAAGGTTAAAATGATAGAATAATAATAATATATGGTAATTACAACGTGAATAATACAGGGTCGTAAATGTCAGATCATATACATATTAATAATCTATAATTATTATAGTTAATGTTGTTGTCTGATTTTTTTAAACAAAACCAAGTAATCATCAGTATAATAGCAGAATAATAACATTATAACAATAAATTATTGGTAGAACAATGAAATTTTTATAACTTTTTACAATAAATTATTATATTATTGGAATTTTTTTGATATCTATACAATTTTTCCTGAATTTATCTAATATAATTTGGCTCACTTCAACACCTTTTTGCTTGATAAAGCAATTGAAGCTTCTTATTATGCAAGCTTCGAGCATAAGCGTTAGTTCTGTATTGTGTATATTTTTGAAAACAATTTGCACGATTCGGTCTGGATTATGTCCTAATGTTAGAGAATGGTGGGCCCAATCTGATATCTCGGGATGGAGGTTCTTAATCAGACCAGATCCATAATATATAATACATAATCCAGATCCGATAGACTTCTCATATGCAAATTTCTAAACAATAATAATAACTTTAAAATAAAAGTTTCAAGCAATTAAATAAATAATAATATTTAAATTAATTTTAGTTAAAATTTATTTAACTAAAATATCTGATTTCTTCTACAAAATCAGTCATTAAAATCAGATTTTCTGACGGGTCATTTTTTAGAGATCAAAAAGATGGAGACCAAAATAAACATTCGTAATTTAAGTTGGTTCATTTAGATTACATTTCAATAAAGGATCGCTTTATTTATCATCCAACATTGCAAACGTTGATTCAGTTCACGAAAAATAAACAGTAAGCTTAAATACAAAAGGTCCAGAACTACGTACTCACTCTTTGATACTCGATATCTCGGGAACAAAATGACTAGACGTACAATTCTTGCGCCATAATGTAGTTTAATAATTGCTCAACAGATGGCAATGGTCACACCAGTCATTGTAGGTGTTCAAAGACACCACCATTATCGGCAGTACAGCGTCGATGGCGCTCAACTGCTGAGCAAACTATGGATGTTAGTGTGTCCGGTGTGATGGCTGCGCACGATGCTTTGAAGGATTCTCCTAGTGCTTCCACGGTAGCTGGCTTTTGCCCATAAATTTTAATTCTTCAAGGTTCCGCACAGTTAGAACTCCAGGGGTGTTAGGTCTGGAGACCGTGGTAGATATTCAATGGCACATCCGGAACCAACCCATCGTCTCGCTACAGTGGCAGCCAAGTATGCCCTGACATTGCGATGGTAGTGAGGTGGAGCACCATCTTGCTGTATATAAAATATCTCATCGCCAAACATCTCTCGAATGGCAGAGAAAATCGATGTTTCAGCATATGGAGATACATCTCACCAGCTAGAGCTTCTTTCAAAAAAGAAAGGGCCGATTAATCGCGAGATGATAGACCTGTAGAACTTAACTAAATATTATTACTTGAATTATTATAGATATGTGCTTGAATATAATCTTATAATATTTAAAGGTGAATAATTAAATAATTCTGAATAATTATGACGTCGCCAATTTTACGCTATAAAAGTGGAGGCGCTGCCTGGTTCTCGGCAGTGCGTGTAAAGTAAAATTAAAGTGAGTTAGTCAGAATGAATGTTCCCTTTAAGACCCCCTACGAGATGACGAAGTGGAACGGTCTAAACAGCGTCAGAAGTCAACGTCATTCGCCAACCCGAGGGAAGAGAAGCATCGAATAGAAAACCGGCGAAGAAGTGAGCCCAATTTGAATGGATGGATATGGCTTCCAAATATAGGAAAGTGCAACTGGACCGCTATCGCCGAGTATTAAGTGTGAACTTCAAAACTGTGAGTAGAATTTACTTTACTATTAGTGCGAAGAGCGAATCAAGAAAACAGAGTAGAGATTCAATTAATTTGTTAGAACAGTTCATTAGCACAAGAGGGAACAGTGTGGTTAAACCGAGAAGTGAATTTGAACTTAATTATTTCGAGAAGCGTAATTGCAATAATTGAAGTTTATTATTGTGAAAGTAAGGAAATAAACTATTTAGTGCTTCGATATTAATTAGATATTCAGTTCGAATATTTTATATATAGAGTGTATATTGAAGAAAGTGCATTTAATATATATTGAAGAGAAATATATTATTTAATATTGGAAATATTTTTAGTGATATCAGTGCTTCGTTATTATTCAACCACTAGAACTTAGAGTAACTGTAGTGCTTCAATTTATTATTAATTATTCAAGACAAGAATTACAATTTATCGAATTGACAAAATTATTATTATTTGCTGTGCGAATTACCGGGACGATAGTTCGATATTATAAGGTGATGAGGAAAGTGCAAAATTATTGCAAGAAGATTTCAATTCGTAGAGAACTTTACTATTATTGACTTGCAGAACTTCATTGACTCATTAACCATAATTACTCTTGTTTCAAAACAGATCATTATAGGGAAAAATCTGATTATTAACTAAACTTTAAAATTTCACTTAATCTCTTATTTCTTTTTAAAAATTTTCGAAAAAAGCCTAATGAAATTTCATTAACTCTAAGATAATGGTTTCTATTGAAACATTTGCAACAATTTATAATATATGATTCCAAAATTTCTCTCATATATCTATCTGTAGATTCAAAAATAACATAGACTAAAGGATCTGGGTTATGGTTAAGATTAGAGCAATGTTCGCCCAGTCGGAAAGATTTGTGTGGTTGTTTTCGTATGCTTTAACATGTTCTCTTAGTCTCTCTTGATGAGTTCGACCTGTAATTCCAATATAATCCCCTATCTCATTATCTTTACAGTCTCTACAACGCAATAAGTAAACAATACCTATCTTATGTAATATCTTCTTTTCAACCAATCTTTTTTAAATAAAATGTTGTCTTTGTAAAAAACCAAATTAACATTATTATTCTTACAAACCTCTTTGATGTTTCTGGTGATCTTTAATCCTATAAGTAACTTTACTGTTGTAAAACCTTTATCTTTGGTGACATTCCCATCTTTGATAATGTTCTTCTTCTTGAAAAATTCTCTAACAGAGTTATTTATAGAAGTTCATAGGGTATTCATTTAAAGTAAGACATTCCTTTAAATTCAAAATCTTGTTATGCCATTCTTTCTTACTTCTGTGTTGTTGACGATCCTTCTTAGGTTGTTAAAAATTATTTCCTTTTTGGTTTAAATTTTGTGGTTTGAGTTATTATTTAGTAGATGATTACTCTGATA
Organism: Thereuonema tuberculata; assembly: GCA_023159025.1. NCBI lineage: Eukaryota > Metazoa > Arthropoda > Chilopoda > Scutigeromorpha > Scutigeridae > Thereuonema > Thereuonema tuberculata. The sequence goes on along the minus strand of JAFIDM010032560.1, from coordinate 23,330 downwards.
AGGTTTTACATATTGTTCATAAGTAATACCAAATTCAGCTTTCTTAATCAATAAATCCAGGAAACTATTTTGTTATCACATTCCTTCTCAATCTTAAAATTAATATCTTTACGAAAACCATTAACATAATTAACGAATCTAGAGAAATGTCTCTCTGTACCTTCCCATATTATAAAAATATCGTCTACATATCTTGTGTAATGAAATTTCGATTTCTTCCAATTTAAAAAAATATTGCACATTGTGCCTGAAATTGGGCTTCCCATCGGAACCTTCTTAACTTGTTCATATATATTACTTTCAAATTGGAAATACTTATTAATACAAATCAAGTTCAGTAACTCCGTCAAATGTTCCATAGAAATCTTAAACTTATCTTTGATATTGTTGGAAAACTTTGAACTGACAACATTCAATGCTTCTTCTACAGGAATGTTGGTATACATTGATTCTATATCCATTGTATATAACTTACAATTCTTTTTTATACAATTTGCCCTGTACTTATAAACCTGATACATTATTTCTTTTTTTTTTTGAAAAACCACATCTTTTTCTCTATTTCTGATATCACCTTGTTTAAACTATCCATTCAATCTTCATAAAGTCTTTGTAATAATTTTCTGGGAGAATGTTTTTCAATCTTCAATTATAATATAATGCTTCTTTTTATAGATCTGTAATTTTACTCTTTACAGACTTCAATTGATTTAAAAAAATTTCCCATTTGAAATCTTTAATATTGCGTTGGGTTTCATAGTTCTCTAAGAGTACTGGAATTTTGAGATCTTGTATAGGCTTAGGATAAATCAGGCAATCTTTACACTTTACGAAAAAATCTTCATGGGTTTCCCACGTTGCCAATTTCTTTATACATCTCCTATGTTCTTTTACGAAGCAAGAAGTAGTCTTCAAAATTCTAAAAAAGTTCATCTTCCTAAATCTCCGACCTCATAAGGTAGTACAACGAATAGAGGTGCTTTACCTTACAAAAGGTCCGGTAGTTCTAATTTTTTGATATGTTGTCTAGGATAATTAGTAAGTGTTTAAAATGCAAAATGCACAATTCCTCCCCCGCCGCGCCCGCCGCCATCTTAAAAAAACCAAAAATAATTGATACTTTCTTTAGAATTTTGCTTATAACGTCTGTTTAGTGCATTTTAGCGACACAAAAGTTCTACTCAATGTTGTAGCGAATACAATTTCTTACAATTTAGTTTTTAAATTTTGTTTCTAGGACTGCTGGTTACAAAGATATGCACTTTTTGAAAAACCAAAAAAAAACCCGCACTTTTCGGAAATTTGTCAAACTTTGAACTTCAGGCCGCTGTAATTCAGTTATGGCCTAATCTAGAGAAACAAGTAACAGAATAAATGTGTAGGGAATTTAATTTCCTACAAAACGCATGTAAATTTTTGGACCCTACGGAGTGTGGGGTAAAAAAAAATCAAAAACAACGGAATATTGCGGTTTTTGTTATTGTGACGCAGAGAGTATCTAAAAAAAATTCACCAATTACCTTCCAGTGTTGGCTTGAAGTTGGAGTGTATACCAACCCCACTTGAGTTTCTGTCATGAAACTGAAGATGCTGAAAGGTTGATAGTTGCCACAGCTAAATGCCTTACCCCACGTACGACGCCGTCGTCATTATCGGTGAAGACACTGACCTACTCGTCCTGCTGACTGGCACAACACCTGCGGTCAGCAATGTCTACCTCAACAAATCAGCGAGAGGGAAACAGCCAGACGCAATCTGCTCCGCCTTCTCCTATAAGTTCAACTCCAGGCTGTATCTTGCTCCTGCACGCGATATCGGGCTGCGACACAACTTCAACCTTTTTTGGGTTTGGAAAGAATAAATTCTGCCAACTTTTTAGGAAAGACCTTTCATTGCTATAGCACGCGGAGTGGTTCGGGGACCTTGCTGCCATTCCTCACAAAATTTCAGCAGCAGGGGAGAAAATCTTGGTATCCCTGTATGGTGGCAGTAACGAACAGTCTTTCAGTCACTTCGCCACAGCAAATTCATCAAGCTCAATCTGGCTAAACTATCTCCGACCACTGACGCAGCACATTTCTATTTCATGAGTTCATACCAGCCGGTCATGGAGTGGATGGGGATTGTCAAAGACCCGATCGAGTGGGGCTGGTGTAGAGGAGCTCGAGGACTGGAACCCGTCAGTATGAGTAGCGACGCTGCTCCTCCAAACCTGCTTAAGACCATCTCATGCAGATGCACAACTGGCTGCATGGGGGCGTGTGGCTGTAGAAAGGCGGGCCTCAATTATTCCGCCCTATGCAAATCTGTGCTGGCCAAGAATGTGACAACAGGAATGAGGTCCTCGTCGACGACGAAGACGACGACGATCGATTTTCGCCATTTGACGAAAATGAAGACCTCGACTTCATTAACTCCCCGCCTATGAAATGAGCGAAGCGGATGTAAATTTGTTTTCTTTTCAGTAGTAGTTCAATTAATATCGATTTTGGTATGATCATTAATGCCTTTTGTGCTTACTTTGTTCACAGACATGCATCTTTAAAAAATGTATCTGCTGTGTTGGTGGGATATTTTAAATTGAACATCCGCTCTCACCAGTAGGTATTCCAGTGAAACAGTACCTACTTCATGAGCATTGCGCTGTAATATCAAGTAGGGTTGGTATACACTCCAATTTCAAGCCAACACTGGAAGGTAATTGTGAATTTTTTTTTAGATACTCCAAGCATCAAAATAACAAAAACCGCAATATTCGGTTGTTTTTGATTTTTTTTCCCCCACTCTCCGTAGGTTCAAAAAATTTCCATGCGTTTTGTAGGAAATTACATTCCTAACACATTTTATTCTGATACTTGTTTCCCTAGAATAGGCCATAACTGAATTACAGCGTCCTAAAGTTAGAAGTTTGACAAGTTTCCAGAAAGTGCGTTTTTGTTTATTTCTTAAAAACAAATATATCTCTGTAACTATCAGTCCTAAAAACAACATTTAAAAACTAAACTGTAGGAAATTGTATTCTCTACAACATTGCATAGAACTCTTTTGTAGCTACAATGCACCAAAACGAAGTTATAAGCCAAAATCTAAAGAAAGTACCAATTTTTTTTTGTTTTTTTAAGATGGCGGCGGGCGCGGCGGGCGCGGCGTGGGAGGAATTGTGCATTTTGCATTTTAAACACTTACTAACCATCCTAGACAACATATCAAAAAATTAGAACTACCGGACCTTTTGTAAGGTAAAGCACCTCTATTCGTTGTACTACCTTATGAGGTCGGAGATTTAGGAAGATGAACTTTTTTAGAATTTTGAAGACTACTGTAATGAGGTATTTATGATAATTATTTATGTTTAATTATTTAAATAATTATGTGTAATTGCAATCTGTCAAATCATGTTTCTTTTATTATTTGCAAAGTTAATTATGTAAATTAGGTTGGTAGCGAACCCCTATAAATGGACGACCATAAGTGGATACGAGGAGGAAGTAGAGGGGAGTTCGTCATGAGGTTGGACGGATAGCTGACACGAGATAGGCGAGTCGACAGAAGACGAGAGGGAACGGAGCGGCCGGCAAGAAGACGTTACCCGGGATACGAGACGTGTGGTCGTCGAGTGAAATTGATGGAAGCGCTAGTCGCCGAAACAAGGGACCCGTCTGCGTTTAGAAGCCACCGCAGTTCACTCTACTCGTACGGTCAACAAGAACCGAAGAGCCTGTCAGCGGAATCTCGAAGTGAAGATTAGAACACTTCTCGGAGAGTCAACCTTATTTGAGTATTAAGTAATTTAGAATTATTTGTATAATTTAGTAATTGAGTATCGAGCCGATACTCTATTGTAACGTTTCGTTCCATTAATCAGTAAATTAATCTCTGTATAATTTAAGAATAGAACAGTTAAATAAAACTATTATTGTAAAGCCACCAAACTCCCCCACTTCATTACAGGTCTCTATTTGATGGACTAGTGCGTCACAATAGCAAAAACAAGCAATATTCCGTTGTTCTTGATTTTTGATTTTATAAAACACTCGTAGGGTTGGTTCATAAAAATATATCTGCGTTTTGTAGGTAATGAAATTCCCTACAAATTTTATTCTGATATTTGTTTCTCTAGAATAGGCCATAGCTGAATCACAGCGTCCTGAAGTTCGAAGTTTGACAAATTTCCGAAGAGTGCGTGTTTTTTTTTTTTTTTTTCAAAAAGTGCATATCTCCGTAACTATCAGTCCTAGAAACAAAATTTAAAAAGTATATTATAGGAAATTGTATTCTCTACAACATTGAGTAGAACTTTTGTGTCGGTAAAATGCACCAAACAGAAGATATAAGCGAAAATCTAAACAAAGTGTCGATTTTGTTTGTTTTTTTTATGATGTCGGCTGGCGCGGAGGGGGGGGGGGGGGTTGTGCATTTTGCATTTTAAACAATTACTAACCATCCTAGATAACATATCAAAAAATTAGAACTACCGGACCTTTTGTAAGGTAATCCCCCTTTTTTTGGTCTCTATTCGTTGGACTAAGGTTGATATTTCACAAAAACTGTTAGACATTTCTATAAAATGCTTACTGTATTCCAAAAACAAATATAAACTCTCCAGAAATGGAATTTTTTCGAAAATTTTTAAAAAGAAATAAGAGATTAAGTGAAATTTTAAAGTTTAATTAATAATCAGTTTTTTCCCTTTAATGATCTGTTTTTCCCAATAATGATCTATTGTTTTAATATTTATTATGTTTTATATTATTTTATAACAAAGACACGATATAGTGTAAAGACTGATTGTTATACTTTTGTAATGTTTGGAGAGAGGTAAAGATTCTTTTCTCTCTTATTTATTTTGTATATATTTTATTTTTTTTACGTTTGAGACCTAGAAAAAGTGTATCAGTTCGATTGACGAAATCTTGGTCATTTCTGGAGAGTATACGTTTGTTTTTGGAATAAAGTAAGCATTTTATAGAAATGTCTAACAGTTTTTGTGAAATATCAACCTTATGAGGTCGGAGATTTAGGAAGATGACCTTTTTTAGAATTTTGAAGATTACTTATGGGAAACACACTTCTTGCTTCATAAAATAACATAGGAGATGTATAAAGAAATTGGCAACGTGGGAAACCAATGAAGATTTTTTGGTAAAGTGTAAAGATTGCATGATTTATCCTAAGCCTATTCAAGATTTCAAAATTCCAGTACTCTTAGAGAACTATGAAACCCAAAGCATTATTGAAGATTTCAAATGGGAATTTTTTTTAAATCAATTGAAGTCTGTAAAGAGTAAAATTACAGATCTATAAAAAGATGAATTATATTGTAATAGAAGATGGAAAAACATTCTCCCAGAAAATTATTACAAAGGCTTTATGAAGATTGAATGGATAGTTTATAATAAATTAAAGAAGAAAATAATTATGACTAAAGATAAGAAAATCAAAGAAAGAATTATTAAAATGGATATGATGAAATTTGAGAAGTTTTTGTAAAAACTCCAATTATATTGTAAACTTAAGTAAGAGATCTTTAAAGAGACATGAAATAATAGCATTAAACAAAGGAACAGACTTGTTTAATGTAAAAGGAAATTTCAAGGTAAACAAGGTGATATCAGAAATAGAGAAAAAGATGTGGTTTTTGAAAGAAAAAAAAAATAATGTATCAGGTTTATAATAACTCAGAAGAAGGATAAAATCTTGAGACCTAATATACGATGTGTTAAGCAGTTGTTGGAAGATGATAACATTATCATAGATAAATCAGACAAAGGAAATAAGCTAGTTATAATTGATAAAGATAATTACAGAGAGAAAGTTTATGATTTACTACAGTCTGGAGACTTTGCTGATATAGATGAAGATATCACAACGGCATTATATAATAAAGTTAAGACAGAAATATCAGAATTAAAGAAACTAGAAATCATTAATTTTTATGAATATCAAAATATGATAAGCGAGATGACAAACATTCCATGGTTTGAAGCCAAAGTTAAAATACATAAGGATAATTACCCCATTAGACCTATAATCAACTCTTATGGTTCTCCTCTCCATAATTTAGGGAAATTTCTTAATTCTATTCCTAAAGAAATTGTATTAGATAGACCAGAGATAATTTTAAAGAATTCTAAAGATCTTACCAATAGAATTAAAGAGTACAGGACAAATTGTAAAAATAAGAATTTTAAGTTATATACAATGGATATGGAATCAATGTATACCAACATTACTGTAGAAGAAGTATTGAATGTTGTCAGTTCAAAGTTTTCCAACAATATCAAAGATAAGTTTAAGATTTCTAGGGAACATTTCATGGAGTTACTCAACTTGATTTGTAACAATAAGTATTTCCAATTTGAAAGTAATATGTATGAACAAGTTAAGGGGTTTCCGATGGGAAGCCTAATTTCAGGCATAATGTGCAATATTTTTTTAAATTGGAAGAAATCGAAATTTCATTACACAAGATATGTAGACGATATTTTTATAATATGGGAAGGTACAGAGAGACATTTCTCTAGATTCGTTAATTATGTTAATGGTTTTCGTAAAGATATTAATTTTAAGATTGAGAAGGAATGTTATAACAAAATAGTTTTCCTGGATTTATTGATTAAGAAAGCTGAATTTGGTATTACTTATGAAAAATATGTAAAACCTTATCAGAGTAATCATCTACTAAATTATAACTCAAACCACAAAATTTAAACCAAAAAGGAAATAATTTTTAACAACCTACGAAGGATCGTCAACAACACAGAAAGTAAGAAAGAATGGCATAACAAGATTTTGAATTTAAAGGAATGTCTTACTTTAAATGAATACCTTACGAACTTTATAAATAACTCTGTTAGAGAATTTTTCAAGAAGAAGAACATTATCAAAGATGGGAATGTCACCAAAGATAAAGGTTTACAAGAGTAAAGTTACCTATAGGATTAAAGATCAATAGAAACATCAAAGATTTTTATAAGAATAATAATGTTAATTTGGTTTTTTACAAAGACAACATTTTATTTAAAAAAGATTGGTTGAAAAGAAGATATTACGTAAGATGGGTGTTGTTTACTTATTGTGTTGTAGAGACTGTAAAGATAATGAGATAGGGGATTATATTGGAATTACAGGTCGAACTCTTCAAGAGAGACTAAGAGAACATGTTAAAGCATACGAAAACAACCACACAAATCATTCCGAGTGGGCTGAACATTGCTCTAATCTTAACCATAACCCAGATGCTTTAGTCTACGTTATTTTTGAATCTACAGATAGATATATGAGAGAAATTTTGGAATCATGTATTGTAAATTGTTGCAAATGTTTCAATAAAAACAAATATCTTAGAGTTAATGAAATTTCATTAGGCTTTTTTCGAAAATTTTTAAAAAGAAATAAGAGATTAAGTGAAATTTTAAAGTTTAATTAATAATCAGATTTTTCCCTATAATGATCTGTTTTTCCCTATAATGATCTGTTTTTCCCAATAATGATCTATTGTTTGAATAGTTTGTTATGTTTTATATTATTTTGTAACAAAGACACGATATAGTGTAAAGACTGATTGTTATACTTTTCTAATGTTTGAAGATGGGAAAAGATTCTTTTCTCTCTTATTTATTTTGTATATATTTTTAATTTTTTTACGTTTGAGACCTAGAAAAAGTCTATCAGTTAGATTGACGAAATATTGGTCAGTTCTGGAGAGTTTAGATTTGTTTTTGGAATAAAGTAAGCGTTTCCAATTTCTCATTACATTGTTTTGGATTTCAAAATTTGTTGGTTAATAAAATCAATTTCAACTTTATCTATTATACAGTTAGTCACTTCATCTCTGATTATAAAGGTTTACCGACACCTTTAATACTTAACTGTGTTTCTTAGCTCCTTATATTTTTCTAATAGATCTAATTTATCACCCAAAGCAGTTGGGCAATTAATACTGAAACTTTTTTAAACTGAAAACGTATTTGGATTAAGATAAAAAACATCTAAAAACACACTAATGTTAAAATAACAACATTAAAAACAATAGTTTCAGGTCTTGCTTCAAGGCACTTGGTCAACATCAACAAGCTGATAATGCATCATTAGAATTTATACTAAATTGAACCAATCATGATTGCTTGGTCAAGTCGATAAAATCCAGAGCTTCCAAATTAGGGATGTGAAAAAGAATAAATTTATTTATGGTATTAAATTTTCAGAGATCAGAGTTGTCTTTATGTTGGAGTATGGAAACAGCTACTTGAGACGCGATTAAAAGAACATGCGAGAGTCGTTAGGATGGATAATATGAATTACAATATGGCGCTGCATATATATCAAACAGGGCATGACTTGTGTATAGACAATTTGACTATTTTTGATAGAGAAGATAATGAATATATTAGGATCTTTAAGGAGTATCTGCACAAACCGCTCAATAAATCCTACAACAGAATGATTTCCATTGAATATTAGGAACAATACATTATACAGTATCTTCATCGCTAAAACGGATTTGTACATCGTTTTGGATCTATTTTCGTTTCTCGTTTTGATTTTACAGAACTCAAATATTTCCATGTAAGTAGGCATGGGAATCTAGTGTGAGATCTAATGTGTTTACAATGACTACTCCCAACTGATGATCGCCAATCAAGCGAGAAACAGCTGTTTTGGATGTTACTTGTAATCACGATCTCACCCTTTTAATCAAATATTTTCATATTCAAAATAAGTTCGAATTTTTTTTTTTTTTTTGGATTTGCTGTTTTGGAATCCTGGATTTTATCGACTTTACAAAGTCATCATGATTGGTCAAATTTAGCTAAAGGCTACAATTGATTATCAGCTTTCAGACGCTTACAAAAGACCTTGAAACAAGACCTGAAACTTGTCAGTTTTTAATGTTTTATTTAATTTTAGTATGCTTTTTCGATGTTTCTTATTAGGGTAAAGTGACCAAATGTCGACCACATCCTACAAATAACTAGAAAATAAAAGATCTGATGACAGTTTATATGATTGAAACAAATTTTTAGATTTATTGTGATTTTAATGAAATAAAGAAGTACGCCATTACGAAAAATACCTATTATTAAGTTAACTACGCATTAATTACTATAACCTTACAATGTGACCAAATGTCGTCCAGGCTGCCTTAAAATCGGCCAAGGGATGACCAAATGTTGGCCAGTTAAAACATGCATCAGTTAAACATTGATGTTCACAGGAATTTATTTTTTAAAAAATCTCATTTTAACATTTAGAATACAAATTTATGGAAAAAAAATATTGAAAATGTTAATTTTTTTCTCTTTGTTAGATTTTGGGAGTTTTCTTTCAACTCTTTGTTTCTGTTGCTGTTTTTCAGCTTTCTCTTTTTTTAGTTGTTCAGCTTTCTATTTTTCAAAGCAGCTGCTTTAAGCCTATTTTCTCTTTTTTTATTTCCTTTTCCTTTCTTTTCTTTTGCAGCTATCAGTTTCATTTCATATACCACATCTGATATTAATAAATAAATCAATATGTTGATTGTAAGTAATTTATTGTATTTATTTTAATCTTATTTCATTCATGGTACAAAAATGTTTTCTGGAATTTATAAAACTATACAATTCTTTGCTCTGATCGTTTCAATGTGCAATAGCTTAGCCTACACTGGAAATATTACAATAATAGATGAAAAGAAATTAATTTTCCTATGCATTTTCTAGCCAAATTGTCTTTCTCCATCCTATAATTTCCTTGGCAGTTAAAAGGATATTTATACTAATATTTCCCTTTTTTTAAACTATTTTATGGCTATGCCTCTGTGAATTCGGAAAAAAAACTAGGGATTTGCTAGTTATGTCGTGAGATCTAGGCTAGGCGGTGATAGAAATGTAAACCTCGGATACTATCCTCTATTTAAATACATCACATTAGAAGTATAGGTCTAATCATCATATTAAACTGTACGTACGCATGTTTGTGTATCATCCCAATAGCGCTATAGACACATTATTTAAGCAAGAAACAAAATCCAAGGTGGCGCCACCAACATTTCTGTGTCATCCCAACAGCGCTACTGAAACAATAGTAACGCAGAAACAAAATACAAGGGGGCGCCACCAACATTTCAATGTTATCCCAACAACACGACAGAAACAGGAGTTACGCAGAAACAAAAAACAAGGTGGTGTCCACTAACATTTCTTTGTGTGGATCGACATTATTTTATGGCAGGAGGTTAACTTATAATGACTCTATAATGACTCACACACCTTATTGACTCTTCAAGCATATTTCGAAACTAACCTTTAAGTATGGATAATTACATGCTTGCAAGCGGTACCATGATCAAAGTACATCTGTTGTTTTGTTGCTTAGTCATCAGTCAAATTATACTTGGGCTGTTATGGAAGTCACGGCTTTCAGAAAATAAGCTTAGAACATCGTTTTAAATCTTGGGTTTTTGGAAAATGTCACGGTATTTCAAAAATGTGGAATCTGTTTTACTTCCGTGAATATTTCACGGGTTGCCACTAGTCTTTAATAAGTAAGATAGGTGTTTATATTTTTTACTAAACTGTTAATTAGGCAAGCTACACGCTAACAAATAAACAACGGCCGACATTTGGGCCATCCATGGCCGACATTAGGGCAACTTGAAATAGGAAAATAAAATGTAAATACTGAAGCACTTAAGGTAATAAATATTAATTACTTAGGAAATAAGATTAAAATATCAGCTGAGTGTTAGCTAATATCAAAATCATACAAAAAACATGAAAACTAAGTATTGCTTTGGCTTCGAGAAAATGAATGCTCAACATTGCAATCTGAAGAATCTCGCCAAAACAATCGTTTCCCGCAACAATCAATCTCACGTCTTCGATGAGAGCTTCAAGTAAATGGCGACATCTGGAGATGACAATTGAAACTAAGATAGGATGGTAGTCCAAAGATGTCAAAATCGTGTAAAACGAAAAACATCACAGCTAGACACTACGTGTTTCTTAAAATACAAAAAACGTTGGGTGGCCAACATTTGGGCACCAGCCTACATTTGGTCACTTTACCCTATACTCGTTATTTACACATGCGGTAAATTATTCCTTTTTATGTAATTGGAACTAGTAAGTTATTAGAGAGATTCATATTGATTTGTATTTCGTGTTATAACTGAATTCTAAAGCAGTTTCGACTATTTAACGTGCATTCTTTCTTATTTTAGCATGACATCTACGATATTTTCTTAATAACTAATAGATGAAAAATATATCTTTTAATATATGAAAATAAAAACAAAGTAGCAGGTTGGAATAATTAAAATCTTATTATCATCTTCTTATGAATAAATTACAGAATTAAATTTTGTATTATTTCATATATTTACTTCGATTAATTTTTCCATTTAAAATGAGTTGACTTCAAATCATTAAAATAGATCATTAAAGTCTCTGATCAATTTCTTTCACTTTATTCATTTTCTTGTAATTAGTAATAAACAGTTGATGAATTTTCTTTCCTAAGCTTTATCAAATGTTGTGATCTTGAAGTAAACTTTGTTCTTAAAGCAGGTAATATGTCATTCTGGTATTTGCCTATTGACATAGTAAATGAATTCAAGCATTTAGTCCTTACTGATTCTTCATTCCAGAAACCTAGTGGTATTGACATGCTCATAGCAGAGAATTTATTTCCGCATATTTATAATGGTACAGTTATTTGATGATGTAAAAATTCCTGCTATTAAAATTCTAGGTCTCCAATGGCTGCCCAAAACTGACGAATTTTCATTTAATACGGAGGGTTGGACCGCTTTTATCAGAACGAATTTTCTGATTTGAGAAATCTAAGAAAAGCCGCGATTCTACCATCTGTTGTGCTCTATTTGTCTCCCTGCATTCGATGTATGGCCCTACATCGTAGTTTCCATTGGAGGAGGCTGCGCTGCAGTGTGGCAAGGGGAATCTTGTTCCATTCCTCTTCACAGGCTTTCCATAAATCAGCCACAGTTCGAGGTCATCGGTTTCCTAATACCCGTTTTAACAGACCAAAGCCGCAGAAGTCCATAGGTGAAGCGTCAGGTGATTTCACTGGGATCGGACTGAACGGAATTGATAGAATTCCTGTTTCGTTGGCCATTCGTGACATTTAGGACATTATTATTCGGGCGGTATGACTCGACGCTATATCCTGAGGGATCCATACTTCAGACGACGCAGTACCGTACAGTGCTGGAATGTCGCTGAGGTTCAATGGTTCTAAGATGTTTTCCTGATAATACGTCGCATTATCCTTTGCCTTTCCATCAATTTTCGCAAAGACAACTTCCCCTAATAGCTGTAACCAGTCACGATCATGAAGCCCTTCGAAAACTTTTTCTTACTTTGCCGGAACCATTCTGAACGACCTTTAGCATCACGATGACGATAAAAAATTGCACGTGGTTTGGTATAGTCGTTGGTTGGGCGAACCATCTTTCGCCCAACGTCACAACATACTTCCATTTATCGCCCGACAAATGTGCTTCATACCCCTTTCGACTGTTTGTCTTACGTTCGGCGTTGTGTCGAGGCGACAGCCAATGAACATTTGCTTTGTTGAGCTTCTTTAGATGCTGGTCCTTATAAATTATGTGTGTTATGATAGTTTTGGAAACTCCCATTTGTTGTGCAAGATTTCTGTGGGGGCTGGGAGTTTCTTCATAATGTTTCGTTTAACCTTACAGACGAGCGGATGGCGATGTCGCTAAGACACTGGCCTCTCACCTCTGAGTCCCGGGTTCGGTTCTCATATGGGTTTCGTTGATGGTGACGATCTGCGCTGGGCAGGATTTCCCGGGGTTCTCCCGTTTCCCCTGCATTTATCACACCATCCTTTCTCAGTCTTTCTCTCCGTCTGTCCTTCTTTCCGTGGGATAGTACAAAAGATATTTCAGGTCGACGTGCTCGGCAGTCATGCCACCCACTTTCAATTAATCTAATCTAATCTAACCTTACAGACAATAGCTGGAGTGGCAGCGCTTCGTGGATGTAGTTTGCGGCCCTCAGATTTCTTCCTCACTTCACTAACAGCCGTCAAACGTGACTCAGCAATAATTCGACTACTAACGGACTTGCAAGTTTTAACATTTCGTTGCTTACACATTTCTATTATTCTGTAATAAGAATATTTCGCATCGAAAAGGGCTACAACGTACTTTTCCCACCAAATCGTTACTCCTGGAGCATTCGAACACATAATACCAACGTAAATATGTTAACACTGACTGCACTCGTTCAGCAACAAAAACAAACAGGATTTCCGGTTCAATTCACGTGCGCATAACACTGCACGGTTGAAACCGTTCGTATAAACGTGGTCCAACCCTCCGTAATCGTCATTTACGCAAGTTTAATGCTTTTATTGATCCCCGAGATCTTCTAATGGTGGAGAGTTGATTGGATTATGGCAACCTTCCTATTCGAAGCATTTAGTTTCGATAATAGGGATAAGGTTATCCCATATTACTATCTAAGAAATTTGATGGAGTATTTCCACAAGATTTATCTTCATGTTGGTCTGATGACTCTGCAAGGTATTTCATGTCAAAGGTATTGGATTATTGTCATCAGGTCTCGTTTGGCTAAATGTTGTATGTTTTAGGGGTAAACCAACGAAGATGCAACTTCTGATGGCTTCATTATCTCAAGATCATCTTAAAGAGTCTGTTCATTCTTAACAGTAGGAGTCGACATGAGCGAACCATTTTATACAAAAGAAAGTAATCTCAAAATGCTAAAGTTTCAAGACTAATTTATATTTGTTTATTTGCTATGCTACTCGAGCAATATGTGCTGAAATAGTTTCATTCTTTTCTTCCTGCTCTTGATCGTTTTACTGTTCAACGTGATTAATCACATACAATGAATTCAGATAACAGAGAAAATTTTGTTTCGATTGCTAAACATCTCCTAAAGTGATAAAATTTCATATGGATGAGAAGGTGAACATTATAGATGATTTTACTCACAAGTAAAGGTTACGAAAGCGTCACTGGAGTTGCCGGTTCAGATCATGTGCATTCGAAAGATCTTCTACACTCATTAACAAAAAATAACGACGCACCTAGAAGGAGTTGTCCGATGGAGACAAAAATTAATGGAAAAGACGATTATGTACAGAATAGAAAATGATGAAAATTTCAGACAAATTGAATGATTTATTTCAGAATATAACGAGCTCAATAAGTTGTAGACCCACCTCTACCCTGAATGCAAGCTGCCACACGACGTGGCATAGAGTGATAAAGCTCCCTGATGGTCTCCTGCTGTATTTCTTGCCAAATTTGCTCCAATTGTCGGGCTAGGTCATCCACATTCCCTGGTGGATGCAGTCGCCTTCCTATCATATCCCAGACATGTTCGATGGGAGAGAGATCTGGGATCTGGCTGGCCAAGGAAGTGTTTCACAAGCTGCAAGACAGGTCATAGCAACACGTGCCGTATGTGGTCTGGCATTATCTTGCTGAAAAATAAGGCCAGGGTACTGCAAAAGGAAGGGTAGCAAAACAGGTCTCAGAATGTCATTGACGTACCGCTGTGCTGTAAGTGTGCCGCTAATGACGACCAAAGGGTCCGGCTATCAAGGGAAATGGCACCCCAAACCATAACTCCTGGTTGAGGGCCTGTGTGGCGTGCAATAGTGAAAGCAAGATCGGCACGCTGCCCTGGGCGTCTCCAGACACGTCTGCGACGATCGTCAGGACACAGTTGGAAGCGGGATTCGTCGCTAATCACTATACGTCTCCAGTCAGCATCATTCCAACCAGATCGAGCCAAGCACCACTGTAATCTGGCCCGACGGTGTGCACGTCCGACGGTGAGTGGCAGGTGGCGTAGCGGTCGGTACGAGCGTAGATGTCGCTCTCTGAGCCGTCTCTGAATGGTCATGGTGGACACTCGTGTGAGGGTCGCACGTCTGATGGTTGATAACGATGATTCAGGTGCTGTGACAGCTGATCTGATAATCACTCTATCCTCCCGCTCTGCTGTGGCCCTAGGTCGACCGCTACCTTCATGATGCTGAAATCTGCCATTGTCCATCCATTCCTGCCAGCATCTTCTAATTGCCGCATCACTTCGACCCATATGACGAGCGATTCTCCGATTTGCCCACCTGCCTCTTTTAATCCAATGATACGACCTCTTTCAAACTTACAGTTGCACGTAATAAGCTCGAATCCAGCGGCGAGGCATTTTTTCAGTCGTTGAAAGGTATCCTAACTCGCAATGCAACAGAAATTTTGACCATCAGATTGAGAATCGCTTCTTATATACACCTGCTGAGAGCGCAGTTCCGATGCGCTGTAGCTCTCGCTATTCATTCATTGGTCACCAAAGTTTAATCATTTGCATGGGCGGTCCCAATGTCTTTGCATACGAAATTTCATTACAATCGGACAACTTCTAGGTGCGTCGTTTTTTTTTGTTAATGAGTGTATATCTAAGTCGACAGATAGCCAGGGGTATAGGAGGTATGAGGGGTCAAAGTTAACAAGTTGGTCAATGGGAAATCACTTATAAGTCACTGCGAGAGGCTTATAAGTAGGCTGCAACCTTAGATAAGGATGAAACAGATACAATAAGCAGATATTGATTGGAAAATAAGCAGGAAATAATTATTGATCAGCTTCAATCAGATACAAATCGATCAGATTCAATCGATGTAAAGTTCAGAGAACAGGGCGTGCTTGTTCACTGATATTGTAAAGATTACTACTGCGTCACCGGAGTTGCCGGGCAAGTGGCACCTTTGGTGAAAGCTTGTCCCAGGGGGAGATCACTGGTCGAGTTTTGCCGGGCAGACAACCAGCATCTGATTTGAAGCTGATCAATAACAATTTCCTGCTTATTTTCCAATCAATATCTGTTTATTGTGTCTGTCTCATCCTTATCTAAGGTTGCAGACTACTTTTAACCCTCTTGCAGTGACATATGCCCCGCAGACACCATCCAACTAGTTGTCGAATTGTTAGAGCGCGTTTTGAGCATAGTTTGTACCGACTTTCCACCAACTTGAGTTGGCCAACTCGAATTGGTGGTGTGGGAACAACTCCGTGAGTTGGTCAGAAATTACCCAATCACAGTGCAACGTTGGAACACATCAGTCATTTCGTCACTCCCATTTGAAGACAAAGCGTCGCTTATTTTCTCCCCGCTTCAGTTCGAATATCAGAGTATTGAAGTTGTCTGTCACACAGAAATAAAGTTTATACTGAAATGCATTAAGATTATGCGTTCGAACTTATCAGAGAGGTGTTAAAACCGATTTTGACGGATTTTGCAGTGGCGGTGGGAAACGCATGGGATTCTGGGATAGCCGCTCCTCGCTAGTGAAGAAGGGACGATGTAATAGGGGAAGACGTGATGTTATTGTTGCCATGGGAGGATGGATTGTTATTGGCTGCTGATCATTCGTTACTCTTTCATCGAAATAATACCATCCACTTCGATTGCATACCGGCTAATAATTTAAAAAAATATTTATCATATGTTGAAATTCAATCAATAATATACAGTTGACTCGCGATAATCCGACAGTTACGGGACCGAGGGGGTGTCGGATTATCAAAAATGTCTGATTACCAAAGGTTGATCTTTTAAAACTTAATTTTGACTTGTAAGGTATTAAAATTTAAGTTTTGTATGTACAGCCGTGCTGGCGTGGCCGTGCGGTCTAGACGGCGGTCTGCCGTTGTGGCCAGTGTGCCAGTACCCGGGTTCGAATCCCGGTAGTGGCATGGATGTTTCTTTCTTCTTCTGTTTCTCCTTCTGTCCGTTTCCGCCTATTCCCCTGGCAGTTAGGGTTAAAATGCATCTCCCAACCCGCAGTTGAAAGTCAGCGTGTGAGATTAGACTTTCACCCCCCGAGACAGTGAGCTGTCTGGAGGAGGCCTTTGCCCTGTAGTGGGCTGTTAAAAGGCTATTAGATAGATAGAGAGATATGTATGTACAGTACTGTATATATTACAGTACGTTTATTGTTACAAATCATATTGAGTACATATGTTACTGCCATTGAGGATATAAAAAAAAACTCATTAGGCATAGTTTTACACAAATGAATACGTATGTATGTAATACTAATTTATTACTGTCAACTGTATTAGGTTTGCAACGACACACGTTACTTGACGTCACACATGACGTACTTGAAATCTGCGTTGTCCTAGTTTGGTTGTTCGCCTGACTTGAGTTGGCAGTTCGATGGTGTTCGCACCCGACAATCTCAGCCATCTTGAAGTTGGCCAACTAGTTGGATGGTGTTCGCGTAGCTTAAGTGTTTTCGCATAGTAAACCATTTTAACTTTGAACCCTCATAGCTCCTATACCCCTAGCTATCTAACGCTAAATTTTGTTGGTTGACTTAGATTTGGAAGATCTTTCTAATGCAAATGGTCTCACGCTATCGTGACCTTTACTTGTCAGAGTAATATAATTTGGAAATTTAATCCTCCCTCTTAGAAGTCATTTCGGAGATATTTTCGAAGCTGGGATTAAATCTTTGAAATATCATCTGAAACAGGTTGTTAGTTCACGTGTCTTTTCTTTGAGGAATTGGCTACTTTGTTTACCAAAATTAATCAATTCACGTCGTCTTGGTAGTCTTTCAAGCTTTCAAGTTTGGCGTCCTCACTCCAGCACATATTTCGGTAGATCATGATTTGGTTTCAACTCCAAAATATAATTTATTAGATATTACTGTAAATAGGCTTTCTCGTTGGGAAATGCTCAACGAGCTTGGACAATTTTGGAAGTTGTGGAGAAAGATTATTTTCACATACTTCGGCAAAGAAACAAATGAATTTCTTGTCCACCAAATGTAAATGTTGACGATCTCGTTTTAATTCACTCAGATTTCTCTTCACATAGGTGGTCGGGTTTCGGAGCTTCATCCTGATGGTCGTATACGTGTAGTAATTCTACATACTTTCTCTGATAACTTGAAACGTCCTGTGGTAAACATTACTCTTTTACCTTATTAAGATTGATTTTTTTATCATTTTTTTATTTTTATAATGAGAAATCTATGGATTTCGGTGGGGACAATATTTAGTATTTGGTTTCGCTTAATTTTAAATGTTTTATTTAATTTATGAATTTATTTAATCAATCACATCAAGCGTTCTCTTTTAAGCTGGACAATGACATAACAAGCGGAACCAGATGTCATTGTGACATCATTGTTGAACAGTAGAAAGAATCAAAAATAAAATGAGAGCAGTTGGCCACAGCACCAGTGTTGGTAATCAGAATCGATTTGTTTTAGACCAGAACGTATGAGTAAAAACAAAAAGAGATTTCTTTTACGACTTTGATGGAACTGCAATGACTTAATATGAAAATTGTTCTAATGCTGTGAAGAAAAGGTGGTGGTCCGATTCTTGAAGAAAATCATCAAGTTATGCTAGTATCGCAAACGAAAACCTTAATAACGTGCCAGTCGAACAGCAATGAAACTTCTTCCAATGATGGGAAGTTATGGGATTACTGACTTGGGAAAGCCAAAACCACTGAAAGAATAAAACTAAGACTTTCGTGAATAATTCTGGAAATAAGACTGTGAGCAAAATGGAAACTTATCCTTAAATAAAACTTTTTTAACTAAGCGAATTAGCTCGATATTTAATAATAGAATATCTCGGTGTGAACAAGACATGGAGGATACGAAACGAAAACCATACAAATTAAATTAAATAGACAGTCAAATATAAAATTTTATCTTCGTTTAATTATTTGAAGACTTGTTAACACTATACAGGTGAATAAGGTTATAAACAGATCAAACTGATAAAAGATCAGAATGATTTTAAAGCAGTGAATCTGTGAGAAAATACTGACCACTATGTTGATTAACTACTATGTATCTTTAACATGAGAAGTAAGTATTGGTAAGTGTATAAAGTAGCTATACACAGCTATATTTAGTTAAGTATAGCTATTTAAAGCTATATATATAATTATATAAAGGGGAATTTAGTAATATAAAGCTATGTATAGTTGTAAAAAGCTACAAAAAGCTGCGTAAACATTGATAACCTTTACGTTATAAATAGTCTATACTAAAATTTTCAGGAAATGTAAATTGCATCATTTTCTTAGTTATTAATATCATCTTTGAAGAAAACGATCCAATTCACATTTATTAAAAATTTTCTTATGGTATATTTACGTAAAAGTTATAAATTGATATCATCTTTTTTTTTTATAATACTGTTAATTTTTTTATTCTTTTTTTTCAGTTGACGTATTACATACATAAAAGATTTGCAACTGTCATATGTTTTTTCTGGAAAACAATAATTATTGTGGTATTCGAATACACAAAATAATTCACAAAGATTACCTCCAATATTTACAAAGAATATGCACAGCAAAAGTAGTCGAAAGCTTTACATTTCTAAATTTGTAGACCTTCATTATCAGCAACAGATGTTTCAGCTGCAGCGAAACACTGCATTTGCATCTATTACAAACTTTAATACAATAACAAAAGAGAAGTTTGATTTTTACTTTATATAACTACAACTGTTGAAGTCTTTATTTAAAGAAAGTGAAGACAGTAACAGAAATGGAGAAAACGCTTTAAGAATTTAGACGAATATTAAGAAAAGGCATCAAACATGTCAACTATAATTCAAAACAAAAGCAATAACAATAAATATTCAATGGGTCGTCGCAAGAACAGGCAAACCATAATTTCTCAACAAAACAAAACTTCAAAAAAAATCCCATTCCTCAGTATCCCTGGTTATGACAGAATAATTAATCCAAATTACGATTCTCGAATCAAAGTTGCTTGGATTTTCTTCTTTTTTATTTGTTTAGTGTTTTGTCTGTATCAATGTGGAAATTGCTTAATAAAATATATTGTAAATACTCCAGCAGTTTCAGTAGAGTTAAAACGTAATGAAACCATTCCTCTTCCATCAATGACTATTTGTCCAACTAATATTTTTGGCCATGGTTTGAAAACTCAACAACTGAAAGAAAGGTATTGCGATAAAATCAATAACACTGATGTCAGATGCATGGACAGAAAGTCATTAGGATTTTCTATGTCAGTTATCGAATTACTTAAGCCACCAATCATAACACTGGAAGACATTTGGGAATCATATAATTTTACAGTGGACGATTTGCAATTCAAAATTATTGTAAGTTGAACTTTGTTTTTTTTTAAAGCATCTTTACATACATAATAGTAAATGTAAGATTTCGTCTTAGAATCATTCACATTTTAAAGGTTGCTATTTTTTTGATGATTTTTTTTTTCATTTTTTCAATGATTTTT
The DNA here is from genome assembly GCA_023159025.1 of Thereuonema tuberculata. Lineage (NCBI taxonomy): Eukaryota > Metazoa > Arthropoda > Chilopoda > Scutigeromorpha > Scutigeridae > Thereuonema > Thereuonema tuberculata. Next base: position 3,023 of record JAFIDM010032560.1, on the reverse strand, counting down.
AGAATAATCAAATTTCAGATTCCTTTATAATGGTTTAGCTAATCTATAAATTTATTATTGTTTTAAATTGGAGTACTTATCTAATAATTTCCTACTGTTTGATATTTAATTGTATTCTCAGTGCAACATCAGAGCATAATACTTTATAATTAATTAATTTACAGACTTCATTATTATTTGAAGTTTATTATTTTGTAATTAATTATCTAATTACTCCATTTCATTTTTTATCCAGTGCAGCACCAGTCCTACTGATCAATCCTGTCTATATTCATTTATAGTAGAAGAAATCATGACAGCCGGTGGCAAATGCTTACGAATAAATCCACGTACGGTTTGTTGTATTTATTTATACTATATTTTCTATAGAGATCTTCTAATGCTTTCAATATGTTATTCTTATAATAATTTGAATATAATATATTCTTTTAAGATGTATTGATATTTCCTTATTTATTTGAGAAAATTAGTTATATTATTATTTAAAAATTATTCTTTACTTTCATCCTTTGATTTTATGAACTAATTACATATAGAGGTTGAATTCAATCTTCTGAATAATGCAGTAACAATAATTGTAATATTAATTTCTAAAAAGGAAATAACAGTTTATGACATTATTGCAGCATAGATCTCATTTATACTAAAAGGATAATAAAAGAAAACTTATAAGGGAATTTTCAAAATATTGTAGTGAATCTGTGTCTGTAATAAAGTGAATTACATAAATGACAATCGCAAATTTATTAAATTACAATACTTATTTAATGAATAGTACTGTATACTAATACAGTTAATAAAGGTGGAACAAATATTTCACATGGTTAAAGTAATCTGAAGTATTTCAATATAAAATAGGACCTTAACTGATTAGAAATAATTATAACAGTAGTGCTACAAACAAATAATTCTACAACTTGTTACTTCATGCAACTTGTAAAGTGGAGGTGTGGCATTTGTAAATGGATTTGAATTCTGTTCAATTCTTACTTTCCTAGATTAAAAAGCGAAAACTGAACAGTGTGAGATTAATATGTTAAAAGACAAATGTCCAAATGGTAAAAATCAGGAAATATTTGTTCCAAACGCCAATAATAGACTAAATCATTACAGTTTCAGTTTCTTTAGGTAATTGTTATTAGTTACATCAATAATCACTCTTTGAGGAGATTCAAATTTTTCAACATCCTATGGGCTGAATTTTTGCCAAACAAAAATTAACAGAAATTTACCTTTTTCGGATAGTTTTCAGTTGATGGCTGAGATTTACTGGGACGAAGTTTTGCTATTTTTTTTATCCCTGGCTGCTATTGGTCTTCGTTTCTGTAATCAATGGGATTTTTCCATATATTAATAAATAAAATATCTCAAATTTTGATTCCTACAATTGAAAATTTACTTAGTCAAGAAGCCACGATAATCTCCATTACAAGCCGAAAGAAAGAACAATTCTTCATTATTTATTTCGACTTACAATTGCATTCTCAAATTTTTTTTTGTTGTAACCCTTTCTTCTCTTGATAAGTAAACCTAATCTACATTATACTGTGGTATTCCTATGAAATTAGGTAGTTAGTGTGAGATTATGATAGTAAAATTTGATGATCGGATGGATATATCAATGAACGGCATTCCATTTTGAAACAATTAATTTGCAGATTGAGATAAAATCATTTGAAATGGTTATATATTGAAAATCCAAAAACGGTGTCTGGTTCTGCAATTGTTCAATGGATGATCACAAAATAGCCATAAAATGACTGAACATTAGAGACACAATGATGTATCTATAACTAACGAGAAGGTATTAAAAAAAACCAGGAAAAATGCTTTATTATTCTTGCAAATTTTGATTCACTTCTTGTTTCTTACAAGAGCTATTATCACTTCTAGTGCATTTGATTCATCATTTCGTTTATAGTTGTTGTCAATTATGAAACATTACTTCCTCTTTTATCTGACGACATCACAACGTCAAATGTATCATTATGTTGTATCATCATTCTTATCTATAAAATATACTCTTTGACAAAAAAAAAAAATAATTAAATAAAATAAAAAGAAGCACCCTGAAGGAATCATCCAATCGAGATCCAAATCCAATATATATGTTTAGGAAAGGAAATCATTACAATTCAAGAGCATTTATTTGCAAAAAAGTTAGTACATTGTAGCGCCACCTCTTGCTGGTATGCACGCAGTTACCAGGCGTGGCTTAGACGCATACAGTTCATGGATAGTTTGACGACATTCCGGGATGGACTAAGATGTTCCATAGATGAGAGGTCATCGGGCTGACCTTGGAAGGATTTCCACAATACGAAGACAGTCCTCAGAGAACCGTAGCAATATCCTATTAAACAAATGGTTCGGAACAGGGACCCCATTATTCACACAGACAAAACCATCACAACAGACCTGGCATCACAGTTGTTGATAAGATCAACAAACAGATATATCTCATTGATGTTGCAGTGCATATCAGCAATAACATGCAGAAAACTCACGCAGACAAGGTCAGTAAATACATTATCTAGCACACGAGCTCTAGAAGCAGTTGAGGCATGACCGAGTACATATTTTACCCATCGTCCTGTCCGCCGCTGGTCTGGTGCCTCACACATTGCACCACAACCTCATCACATTAAGACTTCACAAAAACACTTATTCACAACTTCATAAAGGCTGTGGTACGCAACTAAACACGCATATTTATTGACACAACCAGACATCCCAAAACATTCTTGCACAGTTTTTTACACAAGGCAATACATGCTTTGGTATATAAACCTGCTATTTTGTTTTTGCTGGGGAAACCCTGGTTTCAAACTTTTACATTATAATTATAATAATAATGATAATAACCTCCTGTGGAACCTACCTCCTCGCGGTGGAGATGGGAACTACATTAGCTTTAGGGTAGACTAAAGGGTGCAACCATTATGATGAGAACTCGTTCTAATAGAGATCATGCTCCATCGGGTGTGGCGCAGGATAAAGTCATCCGCATTCGGAGGTTAGGT
>JAFIDM010032559.1:0-44565 GCA_023159025.1 Thereuonema tuberculata | reverse complement strand
TAGTAATACTCTTAAAGAAAGGTTTCTTTGATGCTGTCATCAAATTATATAATCTCTTCATGATTCTGAGCAATGTAATGTGCAGCATTTCAAACAGCCATTGCTAACCTTCTCAGATAAAACTAGTCTGTTTTATGGTTAAAAAAAAAAAAAAAAAAAAAAGTAACGCGTTTTGTTATTATGTTAGTGATGAAAGTAACTAATTTACAGTTGCAGTTACTCAACTATAAAAGTAACAGTGTTACAAAACATTATCCACAAAAAATAACTGTTTCTAGTAACAGTGTTATTAATAATACGTTACTTCCCAACCCTCAATATAACCATATTACAAAGTATTTGCTTCGTAATATGATTTGGATGTTAACAAGATCATGACCATAAGGACCTACAAAATATTCATTTCATTGGTAATAAACCTTTGTGTGAAAGCTTTGTTATGTTATTATTGTACATTAATTATTAATCCATTGTTTCTACTATTTAATGAAACATTTAGGTATGACATTTTAAACTTTTTGAAATATAATTAAGTTAAAAGTGATTGGGATAATTTTTTTCTTTTTTGCATTATTAGCATTCTTGTAAACATTTCTAACAGCTTTAATAGAACAGTTGTGGACTTTTCCCAATTGCATCAAAAAAATGTTGAGCTGTCATTGTTAATAGTCTTTGTTTGTTTGTTTGAATGTGCACAGATATCTCCTACTGGGCAGTTTATCTGACATTCTGTAGAGTTGGAGATACTGCATGCAATCTATAAAAATCTTCAAAAATTTCTTTTTAAAATTAACTATTGGCAATAAAATGTACAGTTGCCATGGTTTGAGAGTGAAATATCTTTAGAAGAGAAAATTGATCAAAGAAATATCATGCTAAAAACTTTTAATTACAAAATGGGCAAATTAAAACAAAATCTGAATGATTGCATGGAATAAATTTGAGGTGACGTGTTTTTGTTTTTTGTTGTCCCTCCATATTCACATTCCTTTGGAATCACTTTAGATTTTGTTTGTATTATTTCATCCCAGATTACTAAATCAAATGATTAAGCCCTGAATGATTATACATTCTGAATACCAAAGATCATGACCAGATAATTTTACTTAACTAATCAATTACTGTTAAGTTTATTTTTGAAGCATTTAATACAGAAGATAATCCCCTAAGGAGATACTTCACAGGACAAAAGAAAGTTGAAATAACTAATTTCGCTCATACATGTGTAGTATTCCAAGACAATACTTTATAATCAGAATTGCATAACAATGAAAATAGTTCAGTAGTTAAATATACTGCCAGTTTACCATACTGATGATGTAGTTCATTAACTCAAATGAAATTGCAGATTCAGAATATCAAATTATAATAAATAAACCATATAAATGGTTTTATATTCCTTCACTAAGTCTTGTTTTTTCAGAATTCGTCTTTTATGTGTATATTTTTGTTTTGTAAGTTCCTGCCATTCTTCATAATTGACCTTGGATATGCATTCGCTATTGATCAAATGGTTTTTCAAATAAAATTATGAACTGTTTGTAAAAAAGCACTAGTTTCAACGATAGCAATTATCCTGTAATTTTGGAACTTAGATAATGTACTTCATGAAATATTTGATTCATTAGGACCTCTCAGCTTTTAATTTTAAATTGGCTTACTTTTAAAGCTATCTTCTAATTTTTGTCCTTATATGTGGTGTAATGCAGAGGAATTAAGCAATGAAACAGCATAAATCATTAAATTATTTACTTACTTATTTATTTATTTATTTATTTATTTTTATTTCTGCAATGTTTTTATTACTACTACTTCTACTACTACTAAGTTACTTTTAATAATCCAAATAATCTCCAAATAAAAAATCACCAATAAGCTCTTCATTAAAATTGAATAGTATTTCTTGAGTTTCTGTAGCTCACAGTTCATTAATGTTATTGGTAGTATTAATTTTATATTAGGTTGGTTCAACTACTTGAAATTTCCTCTACTGAAGAAAAAATACAAATTCAGTCCCAAAAGGGCAGCATTATACTGAATGGTTGCTCTCGGCAGTGCCTTCGTATTGGTTCCGTAATGGAGAATATGATTATGCTGATTCTGTATTGATTTTATTTTATGTTTGTGAGCTATCAAAAACAAAGGGGATGAAAGAAGAAGAATAACTAGGAAGTAAAGGTAAAAATGATTAAAGGGAACTCCTCGTAAATCTACTTTCATAGAAGCTTCATTCCAGTAAAATAGTCCAAATCAATCAAGCCAATACGTCCAAGGTCAGGTTAGTGATTTATACATGATATTAGATAGAAATGAAGACTTAAAAATTAAAGTGACATTTTTAATGTTTTAACATATACACAAATTGAAAAATTGTTATTTTATAATTGAAAAAAAGCTTATTTAAAGGTTAGCTATAATGAATTACCACTATTCAAAATTATGAATATAACTATATTATATTTATATAAGCTTTTATAAGAGAGAAAATGTGGGAATTCAAATGATCCAGCAGCACTTTGTTCTTGTAATATCAATCCAATTGTAACCATTAACTTGAATTTCAAGAGAGTATTTCCTAGCATGTTTATTTATTTATTTACTTATGTATTTATTAAAAAAATGCTAAGTTATTTTAAGAAAGCATGTTATTTCACAACATATGTCTATTGCTATCTGATTCATTTAACAATAGCTGTAATTTGTTGGACATAGAACAAGCACAAAAAACTTTGTTATTGTGTTGAGATATAGGGCAAATTTCAGCGTAGAATTTTTTGGTCTTCGTTAGGCTTTAAGTACAACGTCTTTTTTGTAAAAGTATTTTTGTACTTTAGTATTTTTCCTGACTTGGTATTTGCAATTCAAAAATTACTAGAAATTTGCTCTTCTCTATGCATTTTAAATTGTCAGCAGGATTCCTTGTACAGGCAAAACTTTGACTGACAGTGGGAAACCCAATGTGAATATTACAAAAAGGTTTCATCTACCTTCAACATTCTTTCATACTACCAAGTTATAGTAATCTTTTTCTTCTTACTATAAGAGATGTATTGATTTTGGAGATTTATGTGAACAATTGAGCCAAGAGGTTTATTCACCTAAGAGCTATTTCAGCAGCAGTTGATTTGTTGTGGTATAGTAAATCCTAACTTTTTTTTTCCTGCCAAGGAATTTATGAAATCTAGACCCCTCTCCTTTCCAGAATGAAACTGTTTGTATGTTCCTTCCAACATTTTATAGATTATTTATGTGTTGATGCTCTCAAGAAATCTCACATTTTAGATAATTGACATCATCTAATAGTTAATATGTAACAGAACACTTGTAACGCTCTTGCCGTGGTTCATGAGCATACACGTAAGGGAAGAGTTAAGAGATATTAATGCAGTAGAATGTCAATTTTAACGAAGCAGCTGGTAATGTCATATTTTGCCTACTCTTCATCGTCCTCATTAAAGCTGCCTATAACAGACCCAACCATCTCGGAAAGTTCGACAAAGCTTTCGGGCGCTTCGATACCTAGTTCAGCCAGGAATTTCCTCAAACTGGACTACTTTAGGCCTTTTGCTTCCCAGACGCCGTAGATTATGCCCGCCAACAAAGCAATTGATTCTTGCCTTCGAGATGGCATGGAAGGGTTCGGCATTTCGTCTGTTAGTGAAACAAGAGAGGGATTAAGGCAGTAGAGGGACAATGAGGCTTCACAATTACACCGGAGAAAGAAAAGAGGGGAGAATCCAATAAGCTTACGACTTCTCAATCCTAAACTAACCACACTCTGTTTTTACCATTTTTTGTAACGCTCTTGCCGTGGTTCATGAGTGTACATGTAAGGGAAGAGTTAAGAGATATTAGTGCAGTAGAATGTCAATTTTAACGAAGCAGCTGAGCCCGATTTTACCTCGTCAAGGACTTAGAAATAAGGAAAAGGGTTTAGGAAGAGTAAGCTGGTGTTTGACTGTGAAGCCAGTAGACTGTTTTGTAAACAGAGCCTTAGGGGCTAATGGCGGTCCGCAGTCTGGTCAGGTCGGAGGGGTGATCTTGACAGGTAGCAGACGGGACCGGCCTGGGGCACCCACAACTTAACGCAGAGCTCTCCCTCAATGTTTACCAGTACGAGGGTCAGTAAACAAATTACTGAGTTGAAATGGATTATAGCAAATGAGTAATACAGGTAATTAGTTTAGAAGACAAAAGAAATTTAATAAAAAATAATATATATATATTTACAGGTAGATGAGTATAATGAGAATTAATAATAAAAGGAATACATTATGTATATATCTTACCCCAGGGTTTTCAGACGAAGGGAGTAATATAAAAGAAAAGCATATATAAATGTCCAAATACAAATCGCACTTGATGTTGCATCATTCCTATGTGCCGGTATTGTTCAGAGTTCACCTGAAATCACACAGTTCGTGGCAGTTCTCGGGGGCGGAGATGGGGGTCAGGTTTCAGTCTATTACTCTTGATTATTCGAAGAGCATTCCCGTTGTCGCAGGTAGTCTAGTTGAGGTTGCTGTCACTTTCAACAACGCACTTTGCAGTGGCACAATTTGCTATGCAGGTCCGAAGATTCGCAGAACACTCTACAGACTCAACAATAATCCTCAGGGCTGCAAACTATAGCTGAGTCCTGCCTTTCCAGGGGACCTCAATCAGTTCCTTTTAGGGATAGGCCAAGCGACTTTCGCTTGGCAAAGAGTGTACCTTCCTTCGGTAGAAGACAGCATCCAGAGGGCGGCAAGAGTAGCTGGCTGCCTGCCCTTCTCGGACACTCGCTTTCTCACACTGTATTATCCCACTATTTTTTTATTCAGAATACCTTCCCCCCGGAGTGACGTCACCTAATGCAGAAGATGCCACCTTGTCTATAAGACATCTGCCGACAGGCTGGAAGATGAAAGGTAATAAAAGTAGAGATGAAGGAAAGGCAAGATGGATGCGAGATGGGGAAGAGGCTCGAGAAAGCCTTATAAAACATCTGTAATACATTCGTTTCAAGAAGAGAAAGAGGCGTGAAATCAAGGTTTGGAGAAATAAGAAACAAGGAAATATTTCAAACAGTTTTTCATATAATGAAGAAAAATAAAGGGGAAGAAAAATTAAAATGAAGAAAATAAAGGGGATAGGAAAGGGAGAAAAATGTAACAATCTCGGGCCTTTACACACTTTTTCCTGCTTCATTCTTACACCCTGTAAAGAAAGTGTAAACTCACCCAAGTATTTCAAATAACTTTTTATTACAGGATTTGTTTACTTCCCTTTTTTTTTTCATAGTCTATTTAACAGCAATAAATTCATGAACCATTTAAACATCTCAAACATTTTGAGTAGTTATTAAATTAAAAAATAAAAATCACTTTTCAACTGTAAAGAAAATATAAACTCAAAACATATTATTTCGAAAATTATTGAAATTAATAACATATTGGTCCTCCTTTCTTCTCTATAATTTCTATCATTCTGTCAGGCTTTGTCCCAATTAATTTTTTCAAATCGGACAACTTTATCTGGTCCTAAGCATTCCAAATTGCAACCTTCAGATCATTCAAGTGATAATACTGTTTGTTTCGGCCATATCAATGTTTGCCATCCAACCCCACATGTTTTCAATTGGGTTTAGATCAGGTGAACGGGAGGGCCATGGAATGACATCAATTTTCTCTTTTTTAAACCACGCTTTGGAAGATTTTGACGCTTGTATAGAAGCATTGTCTTGTTGATGTTGCCAATTTGGCCCTTCTAGAAGTTATCCAAATGGTATTAAATGGTCGTACATAAGGTTCTGATATTTTTTAGAGTCCATCTTGCCTTCCACAAACACTATATCTGCATCTATATCTTATCTCCTGCCCCAAATGCTGCCCACACGATCATTCCATCCCCACCATATCGTCTGCTTAATCTTATCTTCCACGGAGTGCGTACATCATGCCAGTATGCAGAATACCCGTCAGGGCCGTCAAGACAGAAGCGTTTTTCATCAGAAAAAAATATTTCGTTCCACCTTTGTTGCCATTTCACTGTTTTCTTAGCCCAGTCAAGTCGGCTGGAACGATGAGTGGCAGTGAGCTTGGGTTTAGCTTTCAGTTTTACAAACTTCATGTGATTATTTGACGTTAAGCTTTTCTGTACAGTTTGGTGAGATACAGTCTTTGGCAACACACGAGCAATTTCATGGGTGGACATCTCATTAGACGCAGTAAGATCTTGAATTCTCAGGTGGTCCCGAGGTGTGAGTTTTGGAGGTCTACCTGGTCTTTTTGTGGCTCCATAACTATCATCTTTCTTGATGACATTTTGAATAATAGTCTGTGAACAATTTAATTCTGAGGCTATTTGCCTTGTTGACTTTTTTTGACCAAGGAGAAAATGAAGTTTTCGTATTTCTTTGTCAGTTAATGAATTTCCACGAGGCATGATAAAGTAGTTGCATATGTTGCTATGAAAATGAATGGATTACATACTTTAGCCACTTTTAGTTATCTTTTTGCAAATTTGGGATATTCCAGTCACTTTGCAGGTGTCAAAATCAAAACATTTCTTACCGAGTTTATATTTTCTTTACAGTTGAAAATTGATTTTATTTTTTAATTTAAAAACTACTCAAAATGTTTGAGATATTTAAATGGTACATGAATTAATTTCTTTTAAGTAGACTAAGAAAAAAAATTGGAAGTAAACAAATTATGTAATGAAAAAATATTTGAAATACTTGGGTGACTTTATACTTTCTTTACAGGGTGTATCACCTGATAAATGTTGAAAATGAACTTACTGCATAATAGAGTTAACTTCTGAGAATGATAGGATATTCAGACTAGGTAAGAATCACTGCAAGTAATTACAAAGCTTTCATTACAAAGTCCCTTCAAGGAAAAAAAAAGGCATTTTAAAGGTTTAGACAATGAGGGCCATTTCTCGGAAATTACAACAAGTTTGAATGCTACAGATGTATGGTTCTTAGGTAAATGAAGATTAGTAATTGAATATTTTCATGAACATAAATGCAGTAATTCACTTACATATTATAAGATCCCCATCATTCATAAGCAGCGATACCAGTGCCAGTTAAAACTGCTCTCATATTAATTTAAGATCTCTAGCAGTTTTATAGATCTTTGTTTGTGGGATCTTGGGCATTTTCTGGTAAATAGGTATTTCATTGATTAAGTACAAACTTATTGATAGTCTCCCCTCTCTATGATAACATCCTTGCTTGGGATGTCCAAATGCTTTTCTTTGGAGTGAATAGGTGATCATTCCGTCTATAGTATCTAATATTTAATTTGTTAATTCCAAAGTGCCATTGTAAAATTAGATATATCTTCTGCATAAGCTATCATTGTCCTCTTTAAGTTGATGGAATTATGTGTATATTCCATCATGGGATAATAACAATATTTGTAATAATAATATGCCCCAACATTAGGCTTACACGCTGTTACAAGAAAACAAAGTACTACTAAGAGAAACCCCGGAAAACGAGCTTGCAGAAAGAGGAGGAGGCAAAGAAGAGAAGGACTGTTCACAAGAGGGAAAGAATTACCCTTAGACGCCACTCACATAAAACATCAAAATAAAGACTCCTTCCATGTGTGGTCTCTCGGCCACAGGAGCAAGAATGACTCCTTTCCCTCAGCGCATGACTGCCAAATGGCCACAAGGGTGAGACACCCTTAACTACCTACCACATCGTAGTTGCCCATACTTACCCGGCTTCCTAGGGAGGCTGTTCAGCTGGAAAACATCTTTCTGCTGTCATTCCAATGCCATGTCCAAGCAGCAGTAGAAATTGTAGGTTCAGCAGTTACCAAACACGTTTTGTTCCCTTAATGATTAGGACCGTATTGTTGAGAGCCGGGCACGCAGGATGGTAGAGCCAATCCTAAATTTCTCACCAGTATCGCTTCAGTAATTCACTAGGTGTGGCCACCCGTTCTGCGATGGGAGCCGATTTGCCGTAATCAGTTTTCTGCTCGGCCTCTCGAATCATAGGAAAAATTTGGGAGATGCTATTGAGATGGTCCCTGTTATGTGGTCCTAGCTTTTGGGCGGAGGAAAGACCAATCCGAGCGGAGATAGGCTGGTTGCCTTCAGCTTTAAAGCTGGCCTTACTTCCCAGCTGGATGGGTTAGGAGCCGTGGCCAGTGCCCAGGTCTTGCTTTGGCTTTCCCATACTGAATATCACTCAAGCACTTTTTTCTTTTATAACTAAGCCGTGTGGCTCAAGTAACCGTCAATTCCCTTGGTAGAAGGGTGTTCGTCACCCTTACATGCTAGTCTAAAACAGCAGGAGTTTCGATTTTCCGCTCCTTGTCCAATAATTGTGAATCAATATCATGAACCGCTATTTACTTGAAGGAGGATAATTGAGTTTAGGTTGGCCTAAAGCTTGGGGTTCTCCCGTGCCCCATGCATTTTTCGTGGTTTAGCCAGCTTTCAGCCGTTGCCCATCCTGCACCACTTGGAGGCACCACGGTACGGCATGTGCCAGCCGTGAAAAAAAGCTATCGGCTATTTACTGACATATTAAAAGCAGCACATGATCATTTCTACACTGCACTAGCACAATACACAAATACAGACCCCACACTCAGGCCGCCATTCCCCAAAGTAAACACATCAAAACAACTCTCCACAGTTATGTTCACTAAACTTTATCCATCGTTAGGGCTTACTGATGTTACATAGTAGCAGATCAATGACGTTACATAGTAGTTAACAATCTTATTCCCCCATGCATACTTGCTCAAATTAGGAAAGAAGTCACTGAATCCAATCACAGGACACCACACCTCACTAGAAGACACTATCTTTATGGCAAACACAGAAACAATCTCTACCCCTCAGTACACATGTCCCAGCAATACAACTAATGACATATTACAAGGAGCACATGATCATTTCTACACTGCACTAGCACAATACACAGGCACAGACACCACACTAAGGCCGCCACTCCCCAAAGTACACACATCAAAACAACTCTCCACAGTCATATATCATCTCAACAGTCACACACTATCCCACAACACCTTGACAATATCCAAACATTAGAAGACACTACACTCAGGCCGCCACTCCCCAAAGAACACACATCAAAACAACTCTCCACAGTCATATATCATCTCAACACTCACACACTATCCCACAACACCTTGACAATATCCAAACATTAGAAGACATACACACAACACTGTACTGCATGACACAAGGAACCATTTGACACTTGGAATCAAACAACACCATGTACCTCCCACCGCACGGTCACAAGAATACATTCTCCCTTGGAGACATCACCTCGAGGGCTGCATCAGTGACCTTAGAGGAGACATATCCAGGCTCACACAATACTGTGTAGAAAACAAAACAGAAAAACTTATGTTCCAGGTTAGGAAGATATTCAAGCACATAAACACTCGCCCTTCACACTCAAACCATCATACCCAGATTAAGGAACATCTCAACACACTGAAGCAAAAACTGAGTGTTTTAGTGTGTCGAGATTGCAAAAAGATTACCAAGATAAAAACAGTGCATTCTGCGCATACAACAGAACAACACTTTTCATTACAATGAGAAAAAATTCTACAGATCTCTTACATATTCCTCTACTACATCCAATACAAACACTCCTACCAGCAAGGTATTACATGAAAACTGGTCGACTCGTGGTCCAACTCTATCCTCCACAATGATAAAGCACTATGGATCACAACTACAACTACTGAACACCCACCCTAAATGCTCTTCCATGACATTACTCTCACAGACATACAGACAGCGCTAAACATGCACATAACTGGAAGTCTTCTGCTGCAGACTGCATCCACATCTTCTGGATCAAGAGGTTCACGTCCTGTTACACTGTCTGACATAATCCAACACCCAGAACATATGCCTCTTTTCCTCACACAGGGTGTCACATACTTACAGAGCAAGAGCACTAAACTGCGCACCCTGCAAACTACCATCCAGTCACTTGCCTCCCTACACTTTACAAACTCCTCTCCTCCTGCCTTGTAGACAAAATCTACACACACATACATTAAGACACACAACATCCTTTCCGAACAACAGAAGGGCTGTCACAGGAATTCCCAGGGTTGTAAGGAGCAAATGTCCCTTCTGGGAGCCCTGGGACTCCAATGGACGTGAATGAAGCATTACAGGAAGTTTTGAAGATGGCATTATTACACGATTAGCCCATGGGCTTCATGAAATTAGTTGAAGCCTTATGTGCAGAACATCAAATCAATCTAATTAAGGTTGACAGCAACAAAAAGTTAGGCGAGTGGGCTGGGCTCTGTAAAATTGATAAAGAAGGAAAAGTAGTTGGGTGCAGTTGTGTTGTTGTTAAGGATTACAGAAAGGAGACACAAGCCCATGATGTCCTTCATGATTATTTTATGAGTAAGCGATAAATCGTTGTAAAAGAATCAAGTTTTGTATTAAACATTTATTGAGAGAAAAAAAAAATCCTTATTGGCTCAGTAATCCTGCGGCAGGCGCATGCGAAGAATAGGAACTTACCCATGTGCTTTGGTCCTTTACCCATCATGTTGTCTTAGCTGGGGAAACCCAAGAATAGAAACAGCTATAATAATAATACACTTGCCACATTAAATGGAAGAAAGAAATGGTTCGCTAGAATCAACAGATGTTTTTTTTTTGTTTTTTTGTTTTTTACTGGGAATACAAAGGCTTGCATAAGGGAGTTTACTTACTTGTTAGTTCAAAGCTGAGTTCACAGGTGGGATTCAAAAAATTATGTGATTTTGGATCAGACAGGTTGAAAATATAGCACAAGATTGTTATAAGGCATCATGAACAACTTGATACTACTCAAATTCTTTATGTAATTAAATTTGTCTTAAGAGGTAAGTGTATGAGTTGTCAGTGTTAATTTTAAAAATTCTATATGAATTCAATATGGACAAGTCTAATACACTAAAAAATTATTTTCATTTTCTCAAAGTTGACAGAGGGTGCCAAACATTTGAATTACATTTATAACTAATAAGTGGAATGTGTATGCAGTCCATGAACATTGAGAAAATTGTGCAGTGATTAATGCAATTATACACAGCTTCAATACCCTACCAATAATATCCATGTTTGGAATTTTGCATCCGAAGGTGTTAAAGACTTACGTGGTGTCGTTTGTCCATTGTTTTGGACTTGAATGATCAAAACATCAAATTTGATTCTTGGTTGTTGCATGAAATGGCATTATGGCAAAAGGTAGTTGCAGGAAGTTAATCAGTAAAAATGTCTCTAATGCCACATCCACAGAATATGAACCCTTCTCATTTTGAATAAATGGCCACCATATCGAGATCACATGCTGACCAATGAGTCAGTGACATACAAGCAGAAAATGCATGTCAAAAACATGCTTGCTCAGTGCACTAAGTACTGTCAGTCATTTAATCAGTTTGGATTTCATCCAATGAAAGGTTACCTTAGGAATTTGAAAATCACATCAGGATCAAACATGTGGATATAAATATATCCGAATGTAACATCCACTTAATGTCTATTAAGAACAGTCAATTCTCGTCGCCGTGATAAATGGGATTTTGGCAGTACACATTCATGAAACTGGTGTATGGTCATCCAATTATGTTCCATTCATCTCTTCAACCAAGTTCATATTTGGAATTGGCATTATAACCTGTGACATTGAAAATTGTCATAATTTAGCCCAGTGAACACTGCTCTTGGTTTACCTAACAATTTTGTTTCAGTCACTTCTTCATGTCCAACCCAGATTGTGAACTTGCATATCGTTAATGTGCAAATTCTGTCCATGATTAAACTTTCTTCATAGTTTGGATGATGAATTTTTTTCTTTGAGAAAATGAAAATATTATTTTGCGCATTAGACTTGTCTTGGTTAGCTCTATCGAATGCATATAAAATTTTAATAATTAACACTGGCAATTCATACACTTCCCTCTTTAGTTGTTCTGTCGTTCTGATTCTTTTTAATTTTTTGTTCTTTAATTTGATAGTTTATTTATTCTTTAAAATGACTACATCTTTCATTATAATATAGTTATGACCATAAATTCAGTTTCTATTTTTTTTTTTACATAAAATGATGGTATCAATTATTTTTTTGCTTATTTATGTAAATTATTTTTTAACACCAATTCTAAACTGAGCAACAATTTATAAAGGTGGCTACACACCTAACTGCATACTTGTCAAGCATGCATGATCAAGCATTTTGTAGAAGCATGCTTGAGAGTCTGTATGGAAAATTTGCGCAAGCATTTTGATTGAACAAGCCTTTTTACCACGGTTGCACAAGCAAAAATGAAAAAGTATAGGTCGTTTGTGCAAGCAAAGGTCAGTTGTGACTCAGCTCTCGGCCAAGACGCATCTCTCTGTAGACGCATCATGTCCAGTGATCTGCGGAAAAGACACAGAGAAATATTGGAGAAATTCATTTGGGTGTACCAAAGTAATCCTTGTCTTCGGCGGATTAAAGCTAAAGAGTACCATGATGAGGCGAAGAAAGAAGCAGCGTATAATATATTATTAGGAATATATAAAAAAATAGATCCAAGCGCCGACCAGGATATCGTTGTGAAGAAGATAAATAGCTTCAGAACGAATTACAAAAGGGAGAAGAAAAAAATTAAAGACTCCCATCGCTCTGGGTGTGGTACAGATGAGATACATGAGCAAGCTGTTCAAGCATGCTTGCGCAGTGTGGTGGCGACAGGTATTTGTGCATGCTTGTACAAAATGCTTGATCATGCATTCTTGTCAAGCATGCAGTTAGGTGTGTAGCTATCTTAAGCTAGTGAAAAGATAAGAAAAGTTGGCTTATTTAAATTTGATATATCATGGATGCCAAAAAGATTTTATATGTGGTTTCTTCTCATTCAGGAATAGGGCTTTGGTAACTGGTCTTTATTTTCTTATGAGGCAATTTGGAAGGAATTATGACAGCTTTCAGAATGATTTTCTCATGGCCAAGTCTCTCCACTTCCTAGAAGTAAAATCTAGGATTCTTTATCTAAAATTAATATTTTGTTGAACTTAATTCAATTTTCTATAATCATCTAAGATTTGATCATCCATTTAAAGGTGTTAGATGTTCCTTTGGGATTTAACCAAAATACTTTGTTCTTCTATTATTCTCTCTCTTTCCCTATGGAGACTACATTTTATTCAGTGCCTTATGAAAATACTATCACATTTTCCTGGAACAATATAAAAAAATTATTAATTCCTATTTGCATATGAGAGGGGAAATTTCTTTCAACTGTCGATTCTTAGCCCATGAGTTCATGATGCAATTTTTTTTTTTTTGGGGGGGGGGGGGGGGGAGATATGTTCTCCATAAGTATCAGATTGCAGTTTTTGTGTCCACTTGTTTGGATACTGTAGTAGAGCCTTTAATACTATTGGGTCATGGTTTGAACCTAAAAAAAAAAAAAAAAGCATTGGAAATTGATGTTACAGTAATGGAATATTTTTCTTATTCCATATCTTGTCAGCCAGCCAAACTTCCCCGGTGACAAACTCAGAAAGGTGCATGGGGGCCGTAATCCCGGTTCTTGCTTCCGAGTATGGGACCTTCCCCCTTAGAAATCCTAGCAATTAATAAGTATCAATCAGAGAAGGCCCTACACTTATGCCACAATTACAAGCAAACATCGTCTCATCTGTGGAATTGAGTGTTGAATGTGAATGGGTAGCCTGTTAAATGAAGCATTCTATTCTCTAAACAGGACTGTTGGGGCTGATGATTTTAGGCTGTTTATAACTTAAACAGATTCAGGCCATCTACATGTAGATTTGCCATACAAAAGACTGGGACCAGGCTGACTTGAGCAACACTGTATTAAGGGTTCACATTGGATTGGTCTCTACAAAAGCAAGAGCATTGGTTCAGTAACGTAACATTGAGGAATAATCGCATGGCATTTGAAAGAAATGCAGTGTATGTCACAATATTCTATGGTGGAATAAAAAGATGACATAGTTAAAGATGGTTCAATAGGAGACCCACAGTTGTTCTTGCCTCTCTTCAAAAAAAAAAGAAAGAAAATGGGTACGCCCCATGATCAGCATGTGGCTTTGCCAAATCAGTCATGTTTCAACAACTTTGGGACATCTTCATCCATTTATGGAGTCTGTATTTTGTTCATGCTAAGTTTAATAGATTGAAATTCATTATATTACCTGCAACCAAGTCTTTTGTTTTTTATTAAATCGTGAAGTATTGCTGCATTGCATTTGTCCAGAATACATCCTCGACCATCTATAAATATTTAATCTTAACCCAGCCATTGAGATACAGAAAGGTTGCTTCTTTCTGACTAACATTGTTACTAAATTTATTATGGCCATTTGCCTAGTTTTGCTCCTGTTGCTAAAAGTACCATGTCCCAATGTGGTGACATTTAGAGGTAAAATCAGGTATTCCAGTGAAGCATTCTTTTGTAAGTTATTTTTGAATAAAATGACTAATAAAGTCTAATTGTTAAAACTGTATCTAACCAATTAAATGTACAAAGTCTGAATAAGCAAAATCTTTTAAAGGATCTTGAAAATAATAACTTCTAAACTATTGGGTTGTAACATGTTTAATGCTGTTTCAAAAACAAAAAATAATTAAAAAAAATCAATGCATGTTTATTCAGGAACATAATCCCAATCTTTTTGAAAACTTTGGTTTTATCTTAAAGAGAACTATTTGGCATCCTGCCTAAAGAATATCCTGGTTCTGTTCTAAAATCATAAAGCACTAAATTTATCCAAGAATGTAATTTGCTTAAAATTAGTTTGCATTGGAAGAATCCTGTGAAATCATATACACAAGTGATATTTCTTGATTCAGAACATTGAAATGTTTTAAGATTAAAGCATGGCTTAAATATTTTAATTGTTTTTAATGGAGATTAGATGAATGGTCTCACTGAGATTTAGCAGCACCAATTTCATATCTTACTGAAATATATTTGTCTGAGCTTACTTTATTTTTTGTGAGGAAGAGATCTAGTTGCCATTCAGCCACTGCTGTTTTGTATTGTATATGTATGTGCTTCTTATTTTTGGCGTAGTGATTTTCAAGACAATTCAGGAGCTTCTCAAGCAGATTAAAGTAGAAGTTTAAAATCAGTCCAGTTTAGGGTTAGTTGTGACCATGTGCAAAACAATCAGGAAATCACATGAATTGAATGTGTCCTGCAGAAACTCCAAATGGTTCTTGCAGGATGGAGTTACATTCTACATAACAGATGTTTTGATTATTCTGCATTAAACTTCTATTCACTTGTGATTTCACACTGATTTTCCTGGTCATTTTGCATATGGACAGAATTTACCTCCAAATATTCATGGTTTAAATCTTTTGGGGATTTCCTTAATTCATTAAATCCATAATTCATAGAAAGAAGGACACTAATTGTTCAAGATAACAGAATTCTGTGTTGCGGATTGATTAACAATCTCACATATAACAAAAGTTGTCAGACAGAATGATGGTCACACTGAAAATCTGTTTCACAAAGGATGAATTTTCATGAAATTGCTATATACGTATACAGTGAAACTTCTCCGAGCGGCCACCCCTGTATAGTGGCAACCCTTCTAAACGGCCAATTTTTCATGGCACGGAGACTCATAGACCTAATGTTAAAATAACCTGTAGTATCAGCGGCCATCCGACCCCCTCTAAACGGCCACCGAGTGGGATCGCCCATTTCATTTTCCGGGAAATTCTACTCACTCCATGCTTTAATTGTAGCTTTTTTTAAAAAAATGTAGGAAAGCATGAAATAAAGTACTGTACTATTTTCTCTTTAGATAAGTTTTAAATTTTATTTTAAATAAGGAATATATGTCAGACTTGTTTATATTACGCATTATAGCAATTATCTTATAATAGTAAATAAAACCCTTCAGAGCGGCCACCCCCTCTGAGCGGTCAAATATTCTCGGTACTGTGGGGTGGCCGCTCAGAGAGGTTTCACTGTATATAAATTTCTAACTTTGTTCTTGAAATAGGTTGAAAAAAACAAAAGTCAGTCATTTCATTTCACACCCTGAATGAAACTTGGCAATAAAAAAGAGAGAGAGCGAAAGTAAATTGGAAATATTTAGTTTACTTTCTGAAATCCTTTCTTAACGATCTTAAGAATTTGAGAGCTACGGTTTTGCTATAATAATGATAAGGTTAGGTTAGTGAAACACAATGTATTGAGAAACTGATGTTACGATTACTGCAATAGATTTTGCAATATTATTATTTGATTGGAACATCTTTGGCAGCCTAAAGCCAATCACTCAGTTGATTAAAAAAACAAAAACAAAACAAGGAGTGAATTAGTAAATGTATATAAATCTCCTAAAATCATGTGTATTTTTAAGATATATACAGTGACATTTTATATTTAGCAATAGTGATATTTGTCTTCCTCTTTTTTTTTCTTTTTTTTTTTCCCCTACCTGTATTTTAAAAAAGTATATCAATCATTTTATTGTATGTTTTCACCCTTTAAATTATTTTCATTTATTTGGAATGTTATCTTTATTTTCTTAGCTTTCAATGCATGGCATCCCCAGAAGTATCTGGAAAAAGGTATAAAATTACTGTTAATCGAGTTCAAATCAAGGAAACCTGATGTTTGCAGCTAACCTCATGGACTCATGATATTGGGTGAACATATCTGCATTATTCCATTCACATTTTCATTTTTGTTGACTTCACTGGTAAACTGGTTGATACAGACAGTAGTGTGGAGGACCTATATGAACTATACATTTATACTACTATTAGTATAGATTTCAAGAATAAAAAAATTACTTAACTTTTTTTTATTACATAGAAGTAATTTGCACTGAAGATTTGGTTTGGTTTGTAGTCACTTAAGCATTCTAGTTGCATTTTTACAATTATTGAATTACCTTATTTTCTGATTGAGGTATCGTTGGTTTCCAAAAACATCCTTGGTTTTATAATAATTTTGTTGATTCATTTACCTGGAAAGTATAGGACTGTTTATGTGATTTGTATATGTAGTCATTAAACTAGAAATATATATGTAATTATAATTAATGATACTTATGAGATATTTATTTTTAACTATGATGATTCCAGAGGGATTTTAGAATTAATGCTGTTTGAATAAGTTTTGTGTTTTCATGTAAAAGATAGTCAAAAAGGATTTTTCCTACCCTTACAGGGCAAATGGAAATAAATTATTTCGAATTCTCCTGTGAGTTCTGTTTGTAGGACTGATTCACAGTTTGTTATGATTGTGTTTATTCCTAAAAAAAAAATCCAGACCCACTGATTTATAAAAAAAAATCAGTATTTAAGTTAAAAAAAACTGTTATTTAAATTAGTTACAAATTTTTCCCCTAGGTATGCCTTGTTGGTGATAGCATGGGTTCAATTCTTGCTTATGATGCTTTGTGTCGATCTACACAGTATGGCAGTAGCTTTGGGAGTGAAAACAGTATTGCTGAAGGAGACCCTCCTCCTAGTCCAGGGCTAGCCCCTAGGACCAATCCTTTAATTTCCATTAGTGATGGTAGTGGAACTGATGAAACAACATTAGATGATGCAAATGGAGGACCCAAACGGTATCATAAAAGCCTGTCACATCCTGGAGATTTCACTGATTATCATGAAACATCGGTTCATTCTCGCCACCTGCAAGCTCCTGTTTCTCGACGTCGTAGTTCCAGTTCCAGTGATATAGCTCACCATTCCAAATTTGATTTTGAAATCAGTGACTTCTTCATGTTCGGAGCACCTCTTGGGCTTGTAATTGCCTTTAGAAAAATACATTCATGTGATGATAAAAACAGTGAGTAAATGCACAAATTTTACTTTTTGTATGAATAGGCAATTTTTTAATTGGTGTGTGTGTATTAAATTTGCTTGCATTATTTTTTTTTATTATTGTTGTTGTTTAATTTCAAGTCGAAATCTTTCATTTTCTGAAATTTAAAATTGTGTTGTAAAGTCTTGTAATCACTGTCTTCTGGGTGTTAAAATAATATTTTTATTTTGTGGTATCAATATTTCCTGGTATTATTTGTTGAGATCTATTTCTAAAGCTTGCAATATTCTGAAAAATGCTCTCTTTTTGTAATTTTTCCTATTGTCTATTGTTTTAAATTTTTAAAATATGTTAAGAACAGATTTTCAGTAAAGTACTCTTAATTAGATTGATATAGAAATCTCTATCAAAATTTAACTGATTACAAGTTCCCTTTACAGTGATATAATATCCCATAATGATATACTAACATTTGCCATTTTTAGAATATGATACGGTGAAAAGTAAAATATTAGTTAGTGACCTCTAGAATGTTAGTTTTTACTGTCACAAGAAATGTACCAGAAAGTAAAATACTGTAATCCCTTAGACATGCACTAATTAATAATTAACTATCAAAATCTTACTGTATGTTTATGGCTTCTAACAATATGTGTATAAGAAAACCAATGTTGAAATTATTGTTTAAACAATTTGCATCTACTGCTCATCAAATTTACCATCTTAGTATTCCAGTTGATAGATGTAAGTGAATGGTCTATACTGGTTTAATTTTTAATAGTTAAATTAAGATCATTACTGTTCCTTACAATAAAATACATAATTTGAAGTCATAATGATAGAAAAGCATTTCTACTATTGTATAAGATAAATAGCCTTCAGTTTTGTTGACTCATGAATTTTAGCAATATGTAAAAATATTTGGAAAACTTTTAACATAAAATTAATTAAATTAATTTGTGTGTGGGCTTCTGTCTTTAACGAAAAAAACATTGCTGCATTTAGTCAAGGTGCTACAATATATTAAGCCATAGCTTTTTTCCTAGGGGTGGCTGCAGTTCTTCTTTTGTTCAGTTGTTGGCTTCAGCTATAGGTGCTTTTAGTTTGGCTGTTAAATGTGGCTGTTCCCTTCTTGGGCTGCTTAATTCTTCTTTTGATTGGTTATTGAATCTCTAAAACTGCTTTTCTTTGCAGGATCTGTTAGACTTTCATCTATCATGCTGCTACTCTGTTTAATCCAATTATCTGTATTGATGTGAAATCCCACTGTAGTTAATCTATTTCCTAGAAAAATGTGGCATATTTTAAAACCACTTAAACGAGCACCATCTGACTTATTACTGTCTCATTTCCTTGGAGGAAGCATATTATTTCCTGCACCATTGGACTTTCCTGCAGATCCTTTTACTGAAGATAAAGGAAAGAGAGAAATAAGCATAATGCGCTTGAACTTATTAACTGTAGCAATAATTTATTGAAAAACTTATATTTTTATTGTAACTTCTTTTTTCTTCTGAAAAGTCTTAATTTCATCACACTAAGCTGTAAGCCAGGCTTCTATCTGACTTTTATTAACTTCAATTAAAGTTGTTCAAAATCACTTTAATCTGATGTTAGATATGCTGTTCCAGATCATTTTTGTTCATATTTACAGGTAGATGTACACTGATGATTAGTATTATTAGCAATTTGAAGACTCTACTGAAACTTTATTTGGAAATTCTATAAATTCATGTGGAAATAATGTTGTTGTTATTAGCAGAACATTAATCCATACTGTGGACCCAGTGGTAAAGTGTTTTACTGCAGTCTTGAGGAGCCAAGTTCAATCCCCAACCTTGGCAGAAGTCCGGGATTTTTCCACACTGAATTCTCCTCCCAATGGGTCATAGGTTCACCTAGTCCTCTGTTAAATGGGTACCGGGTTTCTTTCTCAGGGATTAAAGGCGGGTGGGCATTGGCTGACCACCTGACATCAACTTAGTCCCATTAGTCACGAAACGCCTAAGCCTTACCTCTCGCGACCCCAAGGACCTACATAGGCCTGTAGTGGGAACTAACTTTTAACTTAATCCATACCAATTGATTTTAATGAAACTGACCTGGAGATATTAGTGCTACTTTTGCATTAGTAATTTTCCCATTTTTTTTTTTTTTTTAAGATATCTTATTACATCTTTTTCCGTCATTGAGCTGTGAAATTTTTCCCATCATACCATTATGTTCCAATTAGAATATCTAATAATAGATAAAGTTAAAGTGCAAATTTGCCCCAAGTCTGAAAAGCATTGTTAAAAACCTCAATAAAGAATATTTATTTTTAATTATGTGAATCTGATATCTTCAGTTATATCAGTGCTTGCTGACTTTATATATTTTTGGGACAAAAATTACAAGTTCTTCTACATACTTTATAACATAACATAATAAAAAAAAAAAAAAAAAGAATTGTCACATTTAGATGTTAATATATTTAACATCTTAACACTACATTAACGAAGAGAATGATTGAAGATCTTTTAGTATTAATCTTTATTCATATACATAATCCATAATCTTGCAAATAATTTTAGATACCATGTGCATTTTTTTTCCAAAATCATTTTATTTCCATATTTAGAGTTTATTCACAGGACATTTCATGTACAATCAACAAATTTGTAATGGTTCACATGCTACAGTACTTACTAATTCCTCTGTATTATGACTTTTTAATCTTGGGTTCTAGTAATGTATATGCAGCAATTATCTACTCATATCGTCTCTTCCAGAATTCTCATTCAGTGATTGACTAGCTTTTCCAGTGCAGGTGTTCTGAAGCAGGGGTGGGAAAACTTTATTTGTGCAGGCCACAAAATGGCAAATTATCAGGACCATATTGCAAATCTTACGAAACAAAATTTGTGTGTGTGTGTGTGTGTGTGTGTATAGGACAATTCAAAATGAAACATCATAACTTCAACACAGCATTTTGGAGGTCAGAAAGTTCACATGAACATGTCTAAACTGTTAAAGGAAGGAAGTTATCCTTTTGCAATCTTTAAAGAAAACAAATACATACCAATAAAGATAATTATAAGCCTTAATTCTGGTAAATACACAAGATATTAAATGTTCAGATTTAATGCCCACCCTCTACCGTCAAATATAATAATTGGAGAATAACCTGTAGTACATCAAGATTGTCTTTTTGGAGAGTGGTTCATATAATCTGTGTACAAATTTCAGTTGATAGGCAGTGATATTCCTGATGCACTAAGGATTTCAGATGCTTCACAAATCAAAATGATATTTCTTGTTTTGTCTTTCGTAGTGTTTTTATTGTTTCTTCTAAGCTCCCTTTCTTCAATGATTTGGACATATGTGGATATGGACTTTCTGATTTTTATGGTAATGATATTCAGAATAGTGTGTTGAAGTTATGATGTTTTATTCTGAATTATCCTGTATATATGTTCAGTATGTGAAGTGGAGAAAAAAGATATTGGGATGGTAGCTGGTGACATCCTTCAGCCAGGAAAAAAAAAAAAGTAGAATTTCATCACTTATCATTAATATGATAATTTCTGGGTTAGTTTTAGATTAATATGAAGTAGTTGGATGGTTTTAAAATTCTTCAAAAGTGATGTGGCATTTTACATGTGTTTATGGGAAATTATAAATGAATGATTATTTATATCTCTTCTGATTACTGATATCATAAAAAAATATTGTTTAGTTTGCAATATTAAGAAAAAATGCATTTACATATATTTGTACTGTTTTCAATTATTGCCAGTATTTACATTTTTTACTTTGCAGTTGGCCTTAAAATCATCTTATGGGCTTCCAGTGGCCCACAGGTCAGAGTTTATGCACTCCTGTTCTAAAACATCAGAAATCAGAGCTGTAAAAACTGGTGGTGCATCGCACCAGGACCCCCATCCCGTGTGGGTATTTTTTAAAAATTCAGAAAGAAGACTCGTTTCTATTTTTATAACACAGTTAAATAAAGATGAAATTGGGGAAAATGATAATATATCACTTATCGCATTAATTAAAACAGGCTTTCACTAAACTCACATGTGCAGCAGGAGGCACTAAGATAGAATTACAGCTTTGCTGGCTCTTAACAAAATCATTTAAAATAAAATGTGAAATACTCAAAATTGAATATTTCTGTCATAAAATCTTCCTTTCCTATCTTCCACATATGAACTTGTTCCCCTTAGGCATTCCCCTCCCTGCATGTCTCCGTGGTCTGTCCTGGGAATTCCTGTGTTTACAGCGATATTGAAAGTTCTGAGTTCTCTTTTATCTATATGGGTCTGTGTGTGTCAGTCTTCAGGAGTAGCAGTTGTAATAATAAGTTGCAACAAGCAGAGTTAAATTATCCTGTTCCCCTGATTGAAGTTTTCATGTATTTAACTGTATAAATACTGTTTATCATAAGTAACCATGTCACTGTAAATTGATATGGACAGAAAAAGAGTTTATCCAAGTGGTGCAGCAAAACGTAAAAGGACTTTAGAGAAAAATGAACAAACAGGAAAGTCAGTATGAGAGGTCCCCAAAATCATGACTTGCATTAGAGCCCCCAACTTTTTTGTTACAGCACTGGTGGGAATGCAAAGTGTATAAACATATAGTATAACAACATCCATAAATTAATTTAATTTTTAGAGGATCCTACAAATTTAGCTAATTATAGAGTACTTTTTATTAAGTTTTTGCCCATATTATATATTCCTACTTCAAAAATTTTGAAGCTGTTAATTATTCAAGGCCATCGGCAGGTTTCTTAAATGGTTTTAGTAAATTCTACTGTTACCAAAAGTTTTAAAATGCCATTAAACTTTTTCATTTAATTTTATAATCAACTTAAATTTTGCTAGAATTAATATATTCTCCTTTATTAAACATTTCCAGTATAAGCAAAGTGCTTAGCAGGTTTTGTTATTGAAATTTGTATTCTCTTCATTCAGTATTTTTTTCAGAATTACAGTTAGCATGAATCATTGTTGTTTATTGTGCTTCTATTTTGAATGATTAAAAGTTACATTGTTCTGCATGATTTTTTTTTTATTTATCACTATGAAATGCTGCTAACACATCGGCAGAGCCGGTGATTGCATGAGCTTTGTTTTGCATGAAAGATATTTCATATTATTTGATGTAGAACGATGTCACACCAAGTATGGTTATGGTTCCTCTGCAGCCCCTCCTCCACGCCCGGCCTGCACCCAAGTATACAATCTCTTCCATCCAACGGATCCATTGGCATCCCGTATTGAACCACTTCTCAGTGCAAGATTCTCTATGGTGCAACCAGTTAATGTGGCTCGCTATGCGAAATATCCTCTAGGAGACGGTCAGCCTTATTACCTCGGTAAGCTATATCTTTTATTATTAAGATCACACAAACAATAAAGAAAATTAAAGCAAATAATATACCTTTCAGTCTAATCTTATTCTATCGCTAATGTGTAAATTCCGTTATTAAGAAAAGAAGAAATAAATTGGGTTCATTTACATTACAATGTTTTCACAGAAAATAAAGGAATCAACTGCAAATTGGGTCACCTTTAATGAGGATTAAAGCCTCCCTAGCACTGATATATGTGCTTCTATTAGTGGATGATTCTCTGTCAGTAAAAAATAATATTCCAACATTGAAATTGAAAATTATTGCTTTATATTATCTAGTATAGTTATATTTTATAATATTTTATGTATTAGTTTTACCTACTACTAAACTGCACCATGTACAATCGTTATTTAGAACTCACTCATCCTCATCCATACTTTGTTGGGTTGGGGCTTCCGTTGAACAAAATTGGCGTGAAAGATGTCGGCAGATATTGCAGCCATCTTGTCATTCCTCTACTGCATTGGTCCACGGCTCCTTATTCCTCATTCAAAGCAACCCTTAGGATTTCACTCAGCCACCACTCAAGGGCTCACCTGGTAGGAGTCTGGTCTCCTTCCTTTTAATATCTTAGGAAAGATACTGAGATGTCAATTTAATTATTCCCATTTGCCATCCTCAGAAAGCCATTAAGGAATGGTCTCAGACCTGAAAGGAAAGTTGAAGACAAACACAGGAAAGGAATAGATATCCATGCCAACACCGGAATTTGAATTCAGATTCTGACACATGTGCCTCACGAAAGGATGCTGCTTTGACTATAAGACTATGCTGGAATGGCACTATTTAGAAATAAAATTTAAAAATGAAGAAACCTTAATGTAAAGGAATTAAAGGTCATCATGTATTTCAACTTCAGGAAATAGTTGCCTGAGTCTTCAGGGAAAGAAAAAAAAAAAAAGAGAAAGAATACATGGAAAAAAATAGAGAGGAAAGGTTTTTGCGGTATTATCAAGCTTGGATATAAAAGGGAGATAATAATAACATCATTGCTGTTACTTAAACCAGAGCTGGCAAATGAAATAATAAATAATTCATTACGTTTTCATTTCAGGCAAAAAAGTGATTTTGTTTTTCCTTAAGTTTCTTATTACTCTAAAATCTAAATTTCGTATTCTGTTACTGTTAAAGTTTTATAATGAAATAATTAGACGTAAAATAAGACAGGCTATTATTTATTTATTTATTTATTTATTTATTTATTTATTTATTTATTTATTTATTTATTTATTATAAATATTTTACTTAATATACAACTGTACATTAAATATATTTATGTTACAATATATATTTATATTTGTAAATTAAAAATAATTTATTATTATTATTATAAATAGGTAAATAAATTTCCTAATTCATGTTTAAGAGATTATGCCTCTACTTAAAAATGCTTGTTTACAGTTAAGTAAATTGATGTGATTGGGGTGGGGGGGCAGCAAACAAAAACATTATATAAAACAATTAATTAATTATTAATGTAATTATTGCAATAATTTTACTATAACTCATGATTATAGTAATACTGATTCATGAGTAATTTATTGAAATTGTTATTTTATCTTATCTTTTTCCATTTTTATTACGTTTTCTATTACTATTATTTAGAAAGTTTCGTAATGTTTTTCATTATGTTAATCAGAAATCATTCTGTTACATTACATGCAATGTTTTCCAGCACTGACTTAAACATATTTTTTTTTCTTGTTTTGCAGAGCACATGTCTGCTTAAAGACCACTTGTTGATAAAATTCTATATTCTGAAACAATTTATTAATATAATTCAAATTTTTATCCAGTTGTTACTAAATTTGGGATCCTTCTAAAGGATATGTGCTTCTAGTATATACCAATAGGTGAACAACAATTTAAAATATCAGCCAAATTGAATCAAATTAGGTTTGTAATCAATCCTCTCTGGTTAAAAATTGGATAAGAGGAAAAGCTATATATATTTTCAGAAAACATTGGGCCCATCCTTAGCGGAGTCCTCAAAAGCTGTAAAATACTTACCTAAAACAAAAATAATTTATTAGCGGCATTTTGTTACAACTCATTCACAAGGGATATATTAAAAGAATAGAACCCAATTTCCTTATCTCAAGACACAGCTATTTCCCTTGTTATAGGGATTTTGGGCATCTTAGAGGAAAAAAATCCCTAAAGAATGTATATTTCCTTAATAAATGAGCAGATATCATAAGACTCTAACCAAGACAAGCAAGTGCTACAAGCTGACCTCATAAATGCTGAGCAAAGCAACCAGTCTCTGCATGTATGGTTTGACATTGTCTGTAGCATCAGGGAAGTTTTGCAAGGCATCTATTGCTTCGGCTACCTTTGACTGTTCACCACAGGCATCTGCAGCTGCATTGGAGCCTAGAACGTCACTCATGCAGGAACGAATGCCATGACATTGTTTTTTCAAGAAATCCTGCTTCTGTCTGCAGCACCATGATGGTCGCATCCATGTCTGGCAGTGCTGCGGCAAAAGACTGAGTGATTCCTGCATTATGCATTGCCATACTGGTCCAGCACCTGGCGTTAAGGTAAGGGGTACCATTGGATTCCAGCCCTGCTCACACCTAATACTCATTCCTGGTACACTGTATAGCCACTATTACATCTCTGAGGTGTTGGAGCCTGTTGTTGTCCGTCATCTTTAGTGCCTGCCCGAGGCCACTTACCAACAGGACGTTCAACTGCACGTTCATGCAACGTCCAATAATTCCTGGATGGCCATCACGTTCAACTTCTTCTGGATCTGTCGTCTATTGAACACATCTGGTCCATGATTGCACAACGACTGGCACACCAAGACCACCTGTAGCTACAGTAGATGAACTTTGGCACTGTGTCAAAACCTCATGGACTGACATACCCCAACCACATATCCAACATCTCTTCCTCTCTATGCCGGCTGTGTAGCAGACATTATTGCTGCCCATGGTGGCTACACGAGATACTGATTTCTTTAGGTTCTGCAAGTCACCCTGAGCTGGAATTGTGATCATTTCACCCTTGTACCATAAGTTATCTGTAAAATAAATATGGCTTTGATAGCTATTGTCTTTCTTAGTGTTGCACTTTTAATGGCCAGCATTATAATTAGCACCAAGGAAGTTAGTTTTCTTCTTTTTGTCCCTTTAAACCTACTTGAGATCTCTAGATTATAACAAAATACATATATACATACTTTTTTGATGTGAAGACATCAAAAAACATGACAGGGAGGGCTCACTATAGAAATTAGAACCAATAAATTTGAATGTTGATGATATCTGTGCATGATTAACAGTTACTTTCATAATCATTTTGCAGATTACTTCCTACAAGTCACCTCAAGTGTGTGTGTTGGGAGGTGGGGGGGTGCAGGTTACTTGTATTTCCAGATCCTTCTGGGTTTCTGGAACAAATTCCAGCAGATAGCAGCTTAGCACACACTCTTCAGGGAAAAGTTTTCTCAGATTAGTCTGAGGAATCACTAGATCAAACGATGCACGGCTCAACAAAGACTTTGAAATATATTTTTCTTTTTTGTGATGAAGCATACAAACAGAAGCACTACAATAGCTGTTCGAGATCCACATAAGAATATAGTTAGGATTTGAGTGAGTAAATCTTGTTAGATCTACAAATTAATACTATTCATAAAACAGCTCACATACTAGAATTTGCAGTTCTGACTATACCAATCATGATTGCATACTGTGAGTTGCGTGATACTTTCTACTCTACTGTCAAAGATCTACCAGAGGGTAAACATTGATTCACACTAATTCTGAAGGTTGAAGATAAAGAAGTCTTGCCAAGTTTGTCAGATACATGAAATGCCTCAACTACATTATTGAGCATCTTCCATAACATAAAGTGTGTATAAATAGATTAAAAGAAAGGACTATACACACGAAGCATGATTAAAAAATACATATAAGCAACTTCAGTACATGTTACAAGGCATAATTCAATCCTCCTCATCAGATGATAATAAATAGAAATAGAAAAAATTAGGCATTATTTGAAATACAAATTTTCGAAATAACAATCTTCAAACGTAACAATAACAAAGCATATATTAAAGCCTTCAACAAAACTTATGCATACTAACATCAATATTAACAGTCAAAGAAACAAATAATCACAAGTGTTATTAACAATAATGAATGTCATAATGTAAGGCATTGTTAATTGATACATCCGTGTTATAACATTTTTTAGCTCTAATCAATAACACTGGTCTACATCAATTTTGCTAACTTTAAGATAATAACTGATTGTTATTAATTGAGGGTGCTGAATCCAAAAATCATATCCATTTTGCACAATCACGTCAGAATTTTTCACAAATGAAGACTAATACAGGAATCTGCAAAAAAGAATATATTTAAGTAGTGTGTACTGAACCGATCATTAAGCACCATCCAGCTATAATATTACAGTTTGATGTATTGTTGCATGTATTTTAAATATAGAAACTGAATATGTTTTTTTCTCCCTCAGATTCCTGTGAAAAATGGCTGCTATTCGTCGAAAGTGTAAAAATGACCCAAACATATTTTGCTACATTTGTGGCTGTTTTACAACACCTAAACAAAGGACAAATATATCAGACTTTGTATCCAAAGCTTATTATGCTTATTTTGGAGTTAAACTCGGTGACCAAGACAAATGCTGGGCACCTCATAAAGTGTGCAGAACATGTATTTTGTGAAAAATTGTGACGTGATGGACAATTTATGACTGCATATTCGTAATCAGCAACCTCAAATTATATAAAATCAGTTAAAACATCGTAGTCAGCAGAAAAAAAAAATTCCTATGTAGACCAGTGTAATGATTCATAAAGTTTCCTTAGATATTGGTCCGTAACAGTCCCGTAAATGATTGGTCTTTCCACCAATAAATGATGGCTTGTTTTACTATGATGCAGAGCCGTTAAATATTGTTCATTTCTTTGCTTGATTGCTCTCGCATGCTCCGTCATGCGAATTTTCACCCTTCTTTTTGTCTCTCCAGTATATCTACAACCCTCATCCCCTTGTTCACACTCGATTTCATAAACAACACTGGCCTTATTTAAAGTCTTGGCATCGTAATTTAATTCTTTACTTCCCTGATTCAATGTATTTTTCAGAGTATTACTAGCCTTTTGGGCAATTTTAATATCCACAGTATTCAGAATTGGAGATAACTTACTTCTTAAACCTTCCTCATAAGGAATATGGAGAAAAGAAAAAATGCAAATAAGGATGTTAATAAAGAGGTGGTTGATAATAATAATAAGAATACTATTAGATATATAACTATTGGCATATATATATACTGATGCAAACGTGGCATCAATTGACAGATGAGATTTGGATGCACAGAAATCCGGGAACTGGACCACAAATTCACGTGACTGCACAAGATGACAGAACCTCTACCATCTGGCAGTGACCAATCACACAGCAACATCCATGGTGTTAACACAACAGTGGAGCACTTTCAAGGTCAGGCTTTGTCGACATTGTCTGCTTAACAGAGGACTGGTCACTTGCTGTGAATTTCTTTGCCCCTCAACCATTGACCTTTCCTCCTCAACCTCAGGCTGCAATGAGATCTTGAACACAGATATTGGCATGCTGAGTGGCAACACAAAAATCAATTAATGATTCAACTTGATGCAACATGATGGTTGCATATGCGTTTGAAGACATTGTGGTGAATGTCAGCTTGCAGTGTGCATTTTGGAGTGCCACATTGGCCCAACACCAAATGTCATGGTCTGGGATGCCATTGGATTCAAGTTGCAGTATTGCCTTATTTGAATTCCAGGAACTCTCAATAGCCAGCAATACATCAGGAGGCAGTGGTGATACCCTTATCCTGGCGCTGTATTCCAGCAGGACAACGCTCAACCCACATCCAAGGCATCATCCATACATAACAGATACTGCTTCTTCCCTGGCCTGCATGCTTGCTTGATGTGTCACTAATAATTAAACATGTCTTGGGCATGGTAGGTAAGCAACTGGCCGGTTAAGCACCCCCACCGTCCACCACAAATGAACTCTGGACTCGCAAAGAAGCAGAGTGGCAGGCTATTCCCAGGACTATATCAAAAACCTCTTCCGTTCAATGTCACGCCGTGTAGAATCTGTTATTGCTGCTCGAGGTGGCTTTACATGATATTGAATTTTGAAGCAACGAAATCTTGTCTAGCTCTGCAAATGTAATCAGTTATCTACTGCAACATGAATAATCTGTGACATAAATTTCATTTGAATAACTTGATTCTTTCTTGGTGTTTTAGTTTTTATAAACAGTAGTGTGTATACTTAATTATAATTAAGTATTTATTTAAGCAACCTTCTCTCATTAATTATATAATTAATTGGAATTAATGAGAAAAATAATCTGCTACCAGTTGTTTTCAAAATAAGAACATTTTTTGATTTCTTTATTTTCTTTTTTTAATATAGGTCTAATTTTTTGTAAAAATTACAAATTATGGGTAATAAGAAATACATTACACTTTTATATTTTCAGTGGAGTATGTTCAAAGCAATGCCCATATTTTTACTGAATACTCCATGGGAGGAGCTGGAATTACAGGTGGCCGTCGAATGTCTGAAGCTAGTATTCAAAGCACTATGTCAGGCATGGTGGAAAGTGTTCCACTGCAGACAATTACATCACGTAAGTAGAAGTTGACTTTATCACACTAATATAAAATATTAATTTATTATTAAAAGAAAATATTAATTTATATTTCATTGGACAACTTACCTAAAGCATAAGCATTATTAGAAGTTAGATTTCCATTAAAATTTTTCTCATTATTTGTTATTGCCATTAATTTATCTGATCAAACAATTAAATCTCACATAGTTGCCTCATATATCTTTCAAACATTTTAATCCTGTCGCAAACCTTCAGCAGACATCTCCTGGTATCCTAGTATTTCTGCTGACCCATTTCTTAGTTCTACTTTTAATCATAACAATTTCCTCTAATTTTTCTTTTATTTTGTGTATGTTATTAAATAGTTGATTACAAAGTTCCTTTACCCTTGGCAGCATAACAGAGTATTGTTTATTATTTTAAGGACGCTGACAAATGAAAGATTAAAAAATTTTAACACATTAAAAATGGCTACGGGACTGGTTTCACCTTTTCAACAGGGCATTTTCAACTGGTGAATTACATAAAAATAATCAAGTTTTAAATACAATCTGAAGCCAATAAAATTTGATTAAAACATAAAACGTGGAAATGGACCAATGGAATTTAGATTGTAGTAACCAATGGCAAGCTGCATTGGGGTTCATAAAACTCATCATGGAGTCGGATCTAGTAATGAGGCTCCATTGAGGATCAGGAAACTCATCATGGAGATGGGTCTGGGACTGAGGATCTGTGGCGTTTGCTGATGTGAAAATCTTGATTGTTGCAACCAATGGTTAGGCTGTATTGAAGATCAATATGATCATGGAACTGGTCTGGTGATGAGGCTGCAGTGAGGATCGGGAAGCTCATCAAAGAGATGAGTCTGATAATGTGAATCTGTGATGTAAATTGAATTGAAAAAACAAACAAACAGATAGGGAGTTAATGTAGTATTTTAATGAATTTATTAAAACCATAGTCAGATATCTCAACTGTATCTTGTTTAAAAAGAATAAACTCAATGAAAAATTATGGAATTTGGGAAACTTCATTACTATTGAATATCCTTCAAAAGTGAAGTTCTTAAAAAAAAAAAAAAAGTTAAAAATAGAAAAGATAAAGTACAAAGGTTTATTTGTAATACTTTCTTAATGAAAAAAAGTAATCTTTTAATTATCTTCATTATAATAGTTATTATTTAGCAAAATTTAGGGGTGCAATTAATGAGAATGGGCTGCCAAGGGGATACTTAGTTGCAAAAAGATTAAGAACCACTCAACCACATGAATGTTGAAATTTTCAATATGTAAATTACCTTATCCTAAGTCAAACTTAATAACACGAGCCAGTTAATAACTGTCTTCTTGAGCCTGTTGTACTTCTCTCATTATCATTCTGAAAGAGCTTAGCCTTTTTAACACTATCTAATAGTCCAAGCTGTTAAGGGTGTCAGTACTACCATTTCTATAGTGTTTGAAAAGATGAAGTTAATGCTTGTAGTTAATATTTTTGGGAAGTTCAGTTTGGCCTCATAATATATTAAATTCAATTCTCATAGGCTTATTTTTTAAAGTATCCCTATTTCCAGACACTTCAGTGCTTCCAATGATGCAGCTGAGATTTTGATTAGTGTAAACTTTTGGACTAAAACAACATGACTCCCAACATCCAAGCAGGGAAAAAAAAGAAAAACATAATTTTCAAACCTTAGATACACCAGGACTAACTTAATGAATCTAGCTTCATTGCTGAATAGAACTTGGCTTCGTTTTTCTCACTGGTGTTCATAATCTCAGCTGCACCCAAGACTCCCCATTGCAAGATATCTCATATCCAAATCTTCTGAAGGTTATATGATGAGAACAGACAAATATATTATGGTTCATGAATGTTTGATCGTCTCCTCAGTTTTTCAGAACAACTAATTTAGTATGTAATATCCTCCAACTAGTTTAACTTCAATCACGATCAGATTTTTCTCTAAAAATAGTCTTCCAAGGAGTTCCTTTTTTATAGACATTGTCAGCCAATTTTCCCGAGTAATCATTATCAAATGAAAAGGTTTCAATTTATGAGATTAACTTTCTTTCTTAGGGTTGGTTAGTTTCCATAATGCTCTTGTCTTTCAATTTTGCTTTAACTTCTATACTTCATTCACAATATCTTTCATTTCCATTTTATTTTTAAACATTTGCATGATTTTCTGTTGTTGTTTTTTTACCAGCCTCATGAGACTAATTTCAAGGTCTTTACGGTCAGATTTATTTGGATGACTATTTCTAAATCTAAGATTGAAGCTATGTACAGGGTGGCCAGGAAGTTCCCATACACCCTATTATGTTATTATATTAAGGGGTACGGGAACTTCCTGGCCACCCTTATTACAAATACTATCAGTAAATAACTGTTGATAGTGAATCTCTTAAAAATGCCTTTATTCTTATCACGAACGACATTTAGATTGAGACTAAAACAAAATCCAGATGTAAACAGATGAATTTCTCTCTTGTTGAGTCCAGACGCACTTTCTGATGATGGTAGCCTACGTTACAAATGCTTTAAGAATGCGGAGATGATAACTTGTTTTCTGTTAGCTTTTGATCTTTAAAGACAAATCTTTAAGGAATTAAAAACTTTTAAGATTTGAAGTAAAGAAACTACGGGAAGCAATTTCTTGGAAGAAAAAGTGGTTTGTATATGTATTGGATGCATCCTACCAAGAGTCAGACTTTCCCATACAGATATATTCAAATGATATACAGGTCATTTACTATATAAATAGAAGCATCATAATCTCAATATGTACAACAATAATCCTTAATAGCATAATAGGGGGTACGGGAACTTCCTGGCCTCCCTGTGTAACAAACTAAGTAACATATAACTAAAGAAGTTAATGCACCATCTCAGCTACATATCTTTTAGTGATGCTGTGCCAATTGAATATAATAAAGAAATTGCTAGTTGTGCTTCATTCCCAACCAGAACTTTGAATGATTAGTTGATCATGATTTTCCAGTAAAAGATCAAAATAATGATAAGTTGATTGTCATAGTGAGAGATCATAGTAATGATAATAAAGAGATAAAAATATTATTATTTTAAGATTCTTTTATCTATTATGTTTTCAGTGAAGGAGTTTGCTTTCCTGTAAAGACTGTTATAGTGTGTAGCTATTCTGGTGACTGGATTATTATGCATTTGTTTCAGTGATTTTTCCTTTGCAATTGGTTCACCATCATTCAGTCATTTATGTTCATTTGTATTCTATTGTTTGTGTTTTTTTTCCTAGAGTTTACCGATTGAACAGACTCAAATATAAATATATCTGATATATATTATTTCATTTATGTTCCATTATAAGTTAATGTAAGTTAATGACAGAAATGAAAGCAATGAAGAAGCAATTTAATAGTGAAATTAAGAATAGTATTGAATGTAGTTTGGGAATTTCATAAGTTGGTTAGTTGGCTTTTGAGGAATTTATATTTATTGTTTGTATATGTTAATTTTTTTTTATATAGTGACTCAGAGATGGTGGGGTTCAAAACGTTTAGATTATGCACTTTATTGTCCAGAAGGCCTTGCCAATTTTCCTACAAATGCATTACCTCACCTTTTCCATGCCAGTTACTGGGAGTCATGTGATGTTATAGCTTTTATTCTCCGTCAGGTATTCCATTATTCACTAATTAAACAAATGGTACAACATTTGTAATCACTAGATTTCTTTTAGAGGATTTCTTTTTTCTTTTATTTTTGGACAAAAATCATTAACTATTTTTATAGTTTATTATTTTTAAATTTTTACCCAAATTTTTAATAACCTAGTTAGTTTTCAGATTACTAATGATTGCTATGAAGATTTCTTTCTTTCTTTTTTAATGTTCTTTCCTGCATGTATTACAGTTGGTTCGATCAGAAACTTTAGCATCTCATGGAATTGAAGAAAAAGAACTACCAACATTTAGTCCTGCACAGCCACGTGAGAAGTGGATCAAAAAACGGACTTCTGTTAAAATTAAGGTATTTAATTCTGTCTCCATATTTTCTTATTGTGAAATTCCGATAATAATTGAAGTGTATTTTTCCGAAACCCACTCATTCATGATCTCACTATCTGAGATAAGTTCCTAAAAAAAGGATCTTGACATTATGTTTTTGGAAAAGATCACAGGGTAACTTATAGATCAACATTTCTTAATGGGTATTTCCATGTTCAGTAAATCAATATTGTTCTGGATTACACTATTTATATTTTTAGAAAGAACAGCCTTCAAAAAATGTAGCTTTTTGATTAAATGGGTTTTGGGCTTTTCAATTTTTAATGGGAAATTGAAAGATACAGATTAATTAAAATAAGAATTGTTGTACTTCTGATTTTGATTGATAAAATGCCATCTTTGACTTCAAGAACAACACAAAAAATTATTATTATCAGGCTTTTTGTTCTTTTCTGTTTCTTAAATACATTTTAAGAAACAACTTTTAACGTTTTTAAAGTTAAAATCTTCCTCTGAATCAGAAATTTCAGGAAGAATGTGAATATGTATTTTGTTATTTTATATATATTAATTTTACATTACAAGTAACTTTGACATATATTTGAATAGCTTGCAAAAGTGGAGATATGTGATGGTGTGTTTCCATTTAAATTTCGTATCTTTTTCTTTTCTAGAATGTCAATGCCAATCATCGAGCTAATGATGTTATAGTGCGAGAAGGAGTTCCACAGGTTCTTTCAGCTCGTTTTATGTATGGTCCACTTGATATGGTTGCCCTTACCGGAGAAAAGGTGTTTAACTGCATATTATGAATTTTGATAGTAAAGTAAAATAAATCTATGTTTATCATATAGAAGTAATTAATATGACAATAAATGATTTATTCAGTTATCTATATTTTTGTTATTATATGCTGAAGCACTGAGTTTTATTTTTTTTTTTTTGTTTCGATCTGACTTTTTAAGTATGCAGCAATAAAGAGAAGACTTCTCTCTTCCAAACTGCGTTTTTGACCAATTGTGACCTATTATTTTCCTAATGTCTTTATATCATCACTTCAGCAATCATAATTGCATATGGTCTTCAATTACTTTTCAGCTAATTTTATACATCTATATATATAAAAGGGTGGTCCTTATTTTTAAGTTTTGGAAAATTGGACTATTCAATACGAATATGTTTCATTATGAAAAAAAATTTTTGGTAAAATTTGGTTAGTTTTGATATTTAAGGATCTCTACCATGATCTGAAAAATTGCAATATGTCACAATGCTAAGCATAAGAGCACTCACTGTTGAAATAGTTTCAATGTTGTAATTAGCTAAATTTAATGTGATGTAAAGTAATTGCACTGTACTATACAGGATTCTAACATCTGTGGAACGTTAGTTGGATTTGTTGCTGCAGTTGATTTCCCCTTCATTATTAAAACTAAAATGTTAATATTACTTAATTCTATAATTTGATATGATGATTAAATTTCAATTAAAAATATAACATATAGGAGTATTATTAGTTAATACTTGAGAAATTAAATTTTCAAAGCTGAGCAGAATTTTTTTAAACCCACTCGGTGTATGGGAATGATTGGATGTGAGTGTTTTGCCTGTATTCGTTAGCTTTGTGCAGTGGCAGTATCATGGCTAATGAGGTATAATTGAGGCGTGATTATTGCTAGTTGAAAACTTAATCGAGTACTTCACTCAGTTAACATGAAATATCTTTGACTGGTGCAATTTTTGAAGCCCTGATTAGGTCTAAGAACAAAACTAATATTAGATTTAAAAAAAAAAAAAAAACACTAATTGAAAGTTGGATTCTTCAACCTTGCTAGGGATTTGTACAAATTGAGTTGACATATGTTTTGCAAATTTCACTTACATTTAAAGAGAACGGAACATTATGATCCACCCTATACAAAAGTAAAACTATAAATATGAGCTTTAGAACATTTTCTGTATATTTTTTTCCCTCTAAATCTTACAACCTTTAAATGAGAAATATTCTTTTTAGGACATAAATATATACATATCAGCAAATCAGTTTAAAATTTTAAAAGAATTGAATTTTGTTTCAGTTTTGTATTATTAGCGTTAAATGAATATTCAGGGTGCACAGGAAAGTTTTAAGTCACCCAAATAAATTTTTGAACGAAGATAGTCAGAGTTAGGGAAGTTAGATATTGGTATGGAAAAGCAACCATGCTCTTATCAGACGAGACTTATGGCAGTGCTCTTAATGACAAAATGTGGAAGTTAGTAACCCTATCTCGGAAACTATGAAAGATACGGAAAAAATAGATAAATGAGAAAGTTATGGAGCATCACTACCGAATTAGTAGAAAATGACATTTTACAGAAAAGAATCGAGCAAATAGAAGGCAGTAGATGTCGCAAGCCTATGCCTTTGTGGGCCGTATGCAAATGATGACTGTAATGTGAAGCCACTCATGCAGATAAAACTCATGCTTTGCAGTCTACAAAGAATCGTCGACTATTGAATATTCTGTTAATGACTACATAGTATCTTGTAAACAAAAGATCACAGCAGGTTATTTGAATGAAGAGTATTGTGAGATGGAACTGCTGTACAGTGAAGTCTAGGAGCTCTAGGGAAGCTGTTCGGCAATACTGCTTTTCCATTAAATGACATTCCAAAAACTTAGTGTCTCCCGCCTTCTATTTGCGTGATTTTTTTCTGTAAAATGTCATTTCCTACTAATTCGGTGATGCTCTACAACTTTCTCCTTATTTTTTTCTGCATCTCTCATAGTTTCTGAGATAAGGTTACTAACTTCCACATTTTGCCACTAGGGGTGCTGCCATCAGTCTCATCTAATATCACATGCTCGCTTTCCTATACCAATACCTAACTTCCCTAACTCTAGCTATCTTCGTTTTAAAGTTATTTGGGTGACTTAGGACTTTCCTGTGAACCCTACACATCACACAAAACAATAGATCAATAACAACAATACATCATACAATTTATCTATATTCACTGTAATTGCACTGTATTATGTTCATCTTGTAACATTGTAGCATAGAAATTACCAACTGCAAATTTTAAATGCTTAGTACTGTATTATCTTGTATTTTGCTTAAAATAAAGAAAAGAAATATTTTTGCTTAATGTCTCAAACTTTGGTAGCGACATCTAAATTTCATCTAAATTTAGCCAAATTTTGGAAATATTACTTTTTTCATTATTAGAAGAAGTTAGGCAGGTGCCCCTATGCAAACTACAACTTTCTCATTCCTTTCTGATTGTCCTAGTTGACCATTTCAGTGATTTCTTCTCCCATGGTGGTTAATCGCTTTATATGACTTAAAACACTTACATAAATGTCTCAAATCTTCTTGATTTCACTCTCAATTTTTTATTATGTTTAATCAATCTTGTGATTTCTCTTTGATCTTGAACCATCCTGACATCTGTACCATTGCTGCAATGCTGATAACTACCTATCATGATTAATTGGAATTCTCCTCCCAGCTTAGTTTCATGTTATCATGATATTCTGTGAGTTCTTTAACATCCTGCTTTGGAACAAAATGTCTCTTATTATAAATATATAGGCCTTATAGACCAAATCACTATTACAACCTCTGATGATCTTTGTGTTTTGCAACATTTCTCCAACTGTGCTCATCATGTTCATAAAAAGAAAAAAGACTTTCTTTCTTTATAGTAATAAAAGCTAAAATATAGTTTGGAAAAGCTACAAAATAAATATGAAGCAGGTTTTATTTTTACCGTAGTATTATGACTCACCTTTAGTGTACTGTATTTTAAATGTAATGAACTATTAATTAATTGAAAATAATTAATAGATTATGTCATAGATTCCTAAAACATTTTTAGAAATCATATAAATGTTCATATAAATGCAATTTTTTCCTGTAGGTGGATATTTACATCATGACAGAATCTTCAGGTGAATGGATTTTGTTAAATACTGAACTGACAGATAAAAATGGTCGTATAACCTATACAGTTCCACCTGAGAAGGCTTTAGGTTTTGGGATGTATCCAGTGAAAGCTGTAGTTAGGTTAGTATTTGTATCCATTGTATGATTTTGGTTATTGATTTAATAATGTTACACGGTCTAATTAATGATATTGATTAAATGTTGTCAGAAAACTGTATAAAACCTTACTAGATACATTACTGTAATTCGAAGCCTACTTCTTTGTCTTCTTACATACAGCAATAGTTCAAGAAGCCATGTGCTTCTCTTCCTCAGGCTTAGGTTTACACTAATTTCTCCTCTAATAATTTATATTCCTAGTAAACAATATTGGTATCAATATTATTGATATCAGTAAAGTGACATAGGAATTTGAGAGGATTAAATTGGATTAGAAATAATGGAGCTGTTGGTCAGCAGACAGTGCATATGAACTGAATTACTTCTTCATCTTCATGAGGTTTATCATCTGTTAATGTCTTAATTATCTGTGGTTCATGAAATGTTTTTACAGAATGAGCTCAGATTTCTGATAGAAATATATTTTATTTTCAACAACTTACATTTTGGGGATTACATTATTGACTAATGTAAGTTTATTATTGATTAATGAAATAATTATTTGAATTTTAAAAATTATTTTCCATACATACTAAATGTGAAATAATTCTTTAATCTGTTGTTTTAGTCGTCATAATTTTAAAATTGTCTTTTTATTTTTTTTAGAGGTGATCATACTTCAGTGGACTTTTACTTAGCTGTGGTTCCTCCTTGCACAGAGTGCGTCGTTTTCAGCATTGATGGATCATTCACTGCCAGTGTTTCTGTAACTGGAAGAGACCCTAAAGTTAGAGCAGGAGCAGTAGATGTTGTGAGGTAGCCTATAATTCAATAAATAAGCTTCACTTGTCAATTGACTTAACCCTTTCTTACTCTGAACTAATTGTTATAGCTACACACAGAAAAAAAAGACAAAGAATTCTTTTTATTTCAAGCAATTAACAAGCTTTGTATTTTCTATATTTCAAAATTAATTGTGCATTTTTACCTTAGTTTGGAAATATGTTATTAACTTCTTCTTTTTTTTTTAATATGTAAACAACTGACGTTTTAGCATTAATAAAAATGAAACTAAGAAATATTACATTTTAATATATTCTGAAGCTTGTAGATATTTACATTCAGATAAAGTTAGTCAGAAGGCTGTTAAGCAGTGTAAAGTCAAAGTAAATGCTGTGATGTTGTAGCAATTTTACAATGCCATTATCTGTATTATTTGTAAGATTGTTGAAAGATTTATGAAAAATTTCATCTTCATTCAATTCTTCTTAAAAAAGGAGATTTAAAAAATTTATTTCAATTCTCAAAAAGCACCTGAAATTTTTAAGCTGAGTTTAAAAGTTTTATTACTTTACAATTTTAATCTTCTTTTTGAAAAAAAAAAAGAAAGTTTTTTTCATAAAAATAGAAAACCAACATATTTTGGTAAAGGGCATAAATATACTTTCAGTAACTTTGTAAAGTTTTTTTATCTTGTAACTTTAAAAAAGATCATGGTCATTTTAAAGTGAGCTTCACGGTTATGGCGACAGTTTTCCTTTAAGTATTTGTTCCAAAGATTGATGTAATTTATTGTTTGTGCCATGAATGGTATAATATTATCAGTAAAAAATGGTCTCATTATTTCTTTTTTTTTTTTTGCATAGACACTGGCAAGATTTGGGCTACCTCATCATATATGTAACAGGTCGACCTGATATGCAGCAGCAAAAAGTAGTGTCATGGTTGGCTCAGCATAATTTTCCTCATGGTTTGGTATCATTTGTTGACAGATTATCTACAGATCCTTTACGTCATAAGACTGAATACATCCGTAGTCTTATTAATGAGGTAACTGTTCTGATTTCTCCCGCTAACAACTTGCCACTCAATTTTTAGTTCCTTTAATATTTGAAGATAACCTTAAAACATTTACTATATCATTAAATTTTTTTAAACTGAAGTTGCAAATGGCAACATAGAAATGGCTAAGTACATGTATATAGAAATGGCTATTAATAATAATAACAACAATATATATATGTATAGACTATAATGTATGACATTACTAAGGTAAACCTATAAAATTTGTAAGTATAAAGTATGGAAATATGTGGTTCAGTCTAATTGAATTTTACCCCATTTTTTGAAATGCCTGAAAGATTAATCTCACTCTGTCTAATGTGGAATTGTGTAGATAATTTGTTCTCTACATATCAGTACTTCATATATTAGACTAGCCAACTTTTTGTTAAGGACTACTTCCATCCACCCAATCTATTTCATATTCTTTTACCTATCTCCATAATACCTATTTAACAAAGAAAATCATAATATAAGTCTTTGTTTGCCAAATCATTTTTTGTAACTCGGAAAATGGCTCTACTTCTCAATCTTTACAGTTAGCTCCCATTT
This sequence comes from Thereuonema tuberculata, assembly GCA_023159025.1. NCBI lineage: Eukaryota > Metazoa > Arthropoda > Chilopoda > Scutigeromorpha > Scutigeridae > Thereuonema > Thereuonema tuberculata. Next base: position 4,255 of record JAFIDM010032559.1, on the reverse strand, counting down.
TTTTTTTTTTTAATTTATTTACAAAAATCAGTGATATAAAGCTGTCAGTATTCATAGAAATTAGTATTCATAGGTGTGATTGAAGTGGTTCTTACCCAGACTGTTAATCTTAAAGAACTGAAGTCTTTAGTAGTATAATTTCAAACTGATTTTCTGTACAAAATTTATTTGCTTGCTAAATAACTGTTTTGAAATTAACAGATTTGAAAAGAGATTGATTTTCTATTTTTTTTGTTTTTGTTTTTATTAGACTAATATTATTATTCATGCTGCATATGGATCAAGTAAAGATATATCTGTATATACAGCAATAGGATTGAAACCTGACCAAATTTTCATTGTTGGGAAAGTTTCTAAAAAGCAGCAGTCGTTAGCACAGGTAATGTATGAACATTTTAAATCATGGCATAAGTTTAATACGTTGATTTTCTATGGGGTTTTGTTTCAATTTTTTGTTGTTGTTGTTAATATTTATTGCTTACTAATTATTGGCACACAATTTCTGGTTGCTGAATATAAAAATAATAAAAAAATAGAGAGATGATTCAAACTCAAGTGAACTATTTAATATATTCCACCTTGTAGTTTAAAAAATGAGAAACATTCATCACTTTTTAATGTTAGCAAAATTTGTGAATTGACAATTTTAGACAACAAGTCAAATCTATTTGGAATCTCCACTGACTGCATCTACACTATTTCAATAGTGAAGATTATACAATCCCAGATGGACACGCCATCTCTACTAAAAGTATCCATTTTTCTGACATCAGTACAATATTATTGCTTTGTAGAATAGTTCTCTCCAGGTTAAATAATGTACAGTATCTGGCTAAATGTATTTTTTCTAATCTATTATTAAATTTTAATATATGTTTTTAACTCTGCATGATTTATAATTGGGTCTATAGAGTCCTAAATATTTATAATACTTGCTAATTGCCAATACATCAATTTTAGTAGATTTTTGTTTGTAACTGTATCCTTCATGTTGTCTTTTTCTATGTAACATGTTTTACATTTCCATTTTGATGTCATTGCTAAATGTTTCTGAAATGTTGTTAAGTTCAGTTAAGAGTTGTTAATTAGTAGATGGAAACAAGTTTAGATCATTCATATAGAGCAAATGGTTTGTTTTTGTTTTGTTTTCTTTCTGTATTGTAAGTTTAAAGCATCCTCTGCCACCTTGATAACTGTATTGAACATCTTTAAATCCTAAATTTAACATATAATGTCTGCCAAGTGTATTTAGAACAGTTAAGCAAATTTGATAATGGGTTTAAAGCCATACAAAATCAATATGAGCTAAGTGAATCACCTTGGAAGATTCCTCTGTTTATAAGTATTTGTTGACTTTTTCGGTACTGTTCGTTTTTGAAAGCCAGACCCACATAAGTATTTGTTGACTTTTTTGGTACTGTTTGTTTTTGAAAGCCAGACTCACTACTGGTGGACGATTTTACTCCGCAGAGGGGTGATACGCTGAGATGGGCACTTTCCTAAGAAATTCTTTTGGACATTTTCGCTTTTAAGAAAAACATAACAGAGTAGCATTTTTGCAACAGTATTTATTCTTTCCATAATTCTTTCCCGAAAAGTGCAAATAGAATGTAGCTACTAGTAAACTAACACTGATAAAAAGTAAACATCCCCTCGTTATTTCTCCTCACCCCTATTTTGATGAAATCGAAGGAGACCTGACACATGCGCAAAAGCGCTGAAGGTTCTCGGAAACACAAACAAACAGTACTATAGTATTTATTGTTTATAGGTTAAGTTCTTTACACCATGTTTGCATTATCTCTTTCAAGAAGACAATTGAAGTGTTCTAATTCAGGAATTTGTAAAATCCATGAATGTGGAATGCTATTAAAGGTTTTTTGATAATCTATGTATGAACAATGAAGGTTTCTTTGGCAGGTAACAGCTTGGCTAGTGATGATTAGGTCTATAATAGTTTGTTCTTTACATCCTTGACATCTTTTCTTTCATCCTTTTTGTTCTTCATTAAGGATTTGATTATGCACAAGATAGTTTTCTATTGTAGCTGTTATTATAGATGTAAAAATGTTGTAAATTATAGACATGTGATGGGTAAGTAAGTAAAAGTCTGTAAGGGTCTGTAAAATGAAGGATCTTTCACATTTTCTTTACCTTTTGGCTTGAGATATGTAATTCCTAGTAATGATGATGGAAAATTATGATGTACAGCTTCATTTAAAAGTTTTGCTAGCTTTTCATGGATACTTGGAAGTATTTATATCAATGATGCTGTATCTGGTCTATTCCTGGTGATTTCCAGTTGTGTAATCATTTGATAGCTGTAAAAACATCACCAGTGTTTATTTCAATAGGACTCTTAGCAGAGTAGTTATTTGCATGATCATACTCATCTTTTATTCATGATGCATCTTTATTATGCTCTTCTGTTTTAGACCAAATTTCTGACCAGAAAGCTTCTGTTTCTTCAACAGTTGGCAATTTTCTTTATTATTATTTCATCATTGACTAGGCAGTTATAAAAGTTTTTAGGATTTGAAGTAAATATTGCTTTCTGAATTCTTCTGTTGTTAGATTTCTTATATCTTGTTAGTCTTTTGACATATGCTTATAGTTTCTGTTTGAGTGTATCCAGTACTATTTGTAAAGTAGCTTCTTTGTATTGATCAACAATGCTTTGAATTTTACCATATGTTTTCTTAGATTTTATGTTTCCTTTAGTTTTCTTAGTTATATTACTGATGTTATTCCTGAGATTGTTTATTTTATTTTCTATTCTTTTTTGCTGGGGAGGTTTATCTTGAAATATTTTACTAGCATTTGTTTTGAAATGGCTAATTTTTTGTTTATTCAGAATGATTGCAGTAAATGCAGCACAGTAAAGGTTGAAGTACAGTTAGTATTTGAGTTATTTTTTTAGCTGTTATTTTATTAACTTCTGCAACTAGTGATACTGATAATTTTGAAATTTTCAGTTTAGGAAGGTTGGTCTTTTCGTTGGATCTGTCTCTGTGTAAGTTACAATTGCTTGATCAAATGCTTATTCAAATTGCCTCTGGGCTTATTAATGATTCTTTGGGCATTTTGTTATTTCTAATGTTTTGAATTAAGTTTTGAGCAAGATATCCATTACTTTCTTACAGCTTGTTCAGTAGTGTTTGCTTCTATTAAGTAGTTTTGATTATTATCTACTAAAACATGGGAATCTTGGTGTATGTTTGTCAAGTTATAAGAATAATTTGGTTTTGCTGTTCTTTTAGAAAATTTAAAATGTTCTATTTAAATTTGGGGAATATGAGCTGGGGAATCTGTTGTTGCTAATTATGGCTTGTCTTGAACCCGCTATTTTTGCTCTGTCAAAGATGATAGTTCAGGGTAAATTCTTATGAATTCTTGATATAATTCTTGCCTGTATCAAATTTTTTGAGTTTCACCTTTACTTAATTTGTAGTAGCAATGCATAAGGTTTTTATTCACTTCATCATTCCACCACATATGTTGAATTTGATAAATTATTATTGTAAGTTGTGCTCATCATTTCGGATTGTCGGCGTTTGCTTACTCCCCAACAAGTGTCACACTGTACCCCTTGTTACTGGCTGCTCGCAATGTAGCCAGTACAACCGCTAGTACCAGGACCAGCTCCAATACTAGGGCCCTCCTCAGGTGATCACATTTTCCATTTATTACTCAAAGTCATCTTCATAAAGGGTTGGTGCTTTTTATACCTACAGCCAGATAACCGAAGACAAGAGAAATAGACTTTTTTGATTCTTTATTTGTTGTATATTTTTTATTATTTCATATATACAGAGATATTTTAAATATAATAAAGAAAAATAACAATAAAACGCACAAAACTAAGAGTTCACTGATCTGTTTTTGGAAATTGTGATACTGAAAACAGATCACTGAACTCTTAGTTTTGTGCGTTTTATTGTTATTTTTCTTTATTATGATGTTGTATGCACGTTAATTTTATGTATTATATATTTTAAATATATGAGCATAACATAGAGGTACATTCCCCAGTTCAAAAGACATAAAACATGTCACATTCATTTTTATTATTGAAAAGTGTCCCTTCTGCCTTTCAAGATTTTACAAGTGATGAAAAGCACAACAACAGACACAAATGGATGCAACAGATCTCATGAAGAACTTGTCAGATGATGACTTGGAATATGTTTATCTTCGTGACAGTTCTCAGTGCTACTTCCAGGATTGTTGTAATACATCGAAAAATTTATTCTTC